>JAKCPI010006317.1:0-129636 GCA_023213315.1 Euborellia annulipes | reverse complement strand
AAAAGGTGCCTTTAATTTACTTACTGTGTATATTAAAAGATCCAAACAAGAAAATTTGATGAGTAGAAACCACTAGATGTTACACTCTTAAGGCAAAATGTTTCCTTCATTTGTATTATTAAATAAGTTTGTTTTTATTTAACCCAAATGAAAAAAAATAACGTCAAGAAAGTACGTCATCTGAAAAATATAAAATTTGAATTAGTTTAGCTCATTTTATTTTAATATCAATAACTATTATATATGAAATTTACTTAAAATCCGAAAAATGGTAAGATTGTTTTTTTTTGGGCCTCCTCCTCCCCTCATAGCCCACCAATCCTCACCAAAATTAAGTCACCTAAAAAAAAAAAAATTAGTTTCCATATTTTGATTATATCACTTAATGAAAATTTACTTACTTTTGCATTAAAAATTAATCTTGAGGACTTCTTTTTTTATGTGCACTTCACAATACGTATTTATAAAATACGTATATTCAAAATAAATTAAAAAAAAAATAGAAAAATTCATTTTTAAAAGTAAAAATGAGTTCGCGTTTGTAAGAAATTTAATATAAAAATGCAGCAGAAATTGTCAAATTTGATCACCCATCACAAGCTCAAATAAACAGCGGGGTACCTAATACCCAAAGGGCAAATTCCAAAAGGGGCGTCTTTAATTTGTATGTACTTACTGTGTAAATTAAAAGATCCAAAACAATAAAATTCAATGAGTTCATACCAACGTCTAGGAAATACAAGTCATCTGAAAAATATAAGATTTGAATTAGTTTTGCTCATTTTATTTTTATGTATATGAGATTTACTTACTTATTAAAAATTTCGCGTAATATTTAATCTTGAAGGCTTCTTTTTCTTTAAAATAAAACAAAAACAAATTAATTCAAGCAAAAATAATGTACTTCACGAACAATTATTTTTATTATTTGCATTAAAAAGAAAATTTCAAAAAAGAATTGTGATTTACAATTCGAAAAACCGTAAGTCGGGTCTCTGAAGAAATCATATCAGTGAGAATGAACGTGATTTTTTGGATTTCGAGTAAACGAGAGACCAGGGGGCTTCCAGAAAGAGATCCTACCTAGCCTAATTAAAAATACGAACGAATTGTAATTGTATATGCCCGGTCCCCACCATCAGATCGGCGGGGCCCTCGGGCCTGTCCCTGGCCTTAAGGGTATGCGTTATTTACATCCAGGCTATCCCTGGAAAAACGACATCCCTCCCTGACTCTCGTTTACTCATAGAGCCACCTCAAACCCAACCTCAAAGATACAAAAACATATCAAACTCGCTTTGCGTTATGAAAAGACATCTTTTCGCAAACACAAGAACACTTGAGAACCTGGGCCTCAATCTTTCAATCAGATAACAACGACGAATCTCCAACAGAGGCCTAAATTGAAGAATATTCTCGTTGATTTCTCCACTATTAGCTTCATGCGGAGTAGCTGCAAGTTCAAAAATAAAAAATCTCTCACGTTGGCATGGTGCATCCCTCCCGCCCTTTATATTTAATAAACTATTAAACTACAGTTTAAGGTGTGAAAATGAATTTTCAAATTATTGATTGAAAAGTAAAAACATTTAAATTTGTATTCAAATATAAATCACACCTTAAGTTCTAGGTACCAAGTTGATGATGTCCCACGATGCGGGAGAGAGAGGCATCCCCTCTCCCGACGCAGATGGGGAGGAAGTCTAATCTAATTTTTAATAAAATGTCATAAAATAAAAATAAGTTAAATTTTTAGCAAATGATTTTTATAAAAATTTATATCAAACTTTTGAAAACTTTTTTTAAAACTTTTTTAATGAAATTAAAATTTAATTAAGAAATCAGAAATGAAAATTTTAAAATGCAAATTAATTAAAAGTGAAAATTATTTTATTTTGAATTTATTCTCTAAAAAGATTATTTCTGCAAATTATCTATTTAAAAAAAAATTTATTGTTGATTGATTTTAAAAAAGAGCTAATTCTATTTGGGGTCAGCTGAAAAAAAGCAACATCCTAATAAAAGCTAATCTAATCTGCCCCTTCAAAATTCTTGCACCATGCTTAATACCTTTGTTCTGTTGACCCTCAGGAATCTGTAACAAAAAAGAAAAAATGAAATTAGAATAAGATCATTTATATATTTTTGGATTTATGTGTGTATGTTTAGAGAATAAAATATTCACCTCCTGAGGGGTTGACGGTCGCTCGAAGCTCCTTGCCACTCGTAGAGCTGATCCATCGAAGTTCCCTGCACTCGTAGAGCTGATCCAGTTGATTGCACTTAACACTTAACACTTAAAAAAAAACACTGATCACACTTGCACTGGGGAGACCCAAACCTGCAAAAGAAAAATTGTTTAAGAATCTATCCCTTAGAGTTTAAGCAATCTAGTGAAAAAAATGTTACTTACCAAAATATAGGAATTGTCGGAATCCTGGGCCGGAGAGACACGGCCCTGTAACAATGTCAAGCCCTCTCTGCACAACGAAAGGCGATGGTTTGTCTGAATTTGAGTCAAGCAGACAATTGCAGTAGGTAAAACTAGAAAAAAAAAAAAGAGAATTAGGAAGTTTTCCACTCAAACGTAGCCCTATATATATATAGGCTATAATATATATTTATATACACACACACAAACACACACATTTAATAGATAATTTAGTTAATATTTTTTCGAATATTTGGCAAAATTGGGGCAAAAAGCGCTAAAAATATTTTTAGCCTCCCAATTTGGGATTTAAGTCCTGGGCTGTCAAGGACGGATAAGGGGGGTAAAGGGGTAATTACCCCCCCCGAGATTCGAAAAATACCTTTTTTCGCAAAAAATTTATTTTTAATGACAATTTTTAAAATTAATACTTAAAAATTTGATGTGTATTTATATTCTGCAAACAAGTACAGTATGCGCTTTTAAATTACCGAAATTAAAAAAAATAGTGTGCTGTGCGACGAGTCACACCAGATCCCTCCCCCGAGAAACACCTCTGATCCCCCTTCTTCATATTGTTCTCTATAAGAGTGCAAAAAAATTTCAGCTTAGCTCTGAATCACAAATTGACTGGAGACCTACAAATTTGCAAACTATGTAAATACATTGTCTGGTTTCTATTCCAAAAGATAATCATAGGATTTGACAACATTTTAGGATTTTTATTTTTGTTATATTGGTAGCACTTATTCTTATCACATTAATCTATTTCTATCTGAAAGGATCTATCCTAAAAAATTTAATTGCATTAGGGATGAAAATTACTATTACTAATAGATTTGTTCATACATGACGTCATCAGGGTGCAAAATAGTCAGAATTGTCTTTTCGCCATGTTAAAGATAGGACAAATTTGAAATTTTGAATATGCTCTCAAAAAGTCACTTTTGATCCAAAATGAAATTTTATATCAAAGGTATCGGGTTTTCGGTAGTATCTATTTGTATTTTAAATTTAATCAAAATCGGTCCAGCAGGGAAACCTGTAGCTTTGTCAAAATTTAAAAGTGAAGAAAGAATGAAGATTCCTTCACTGATTTTATTAAAATAAATAAATCAATTATTTTTAGATGCTCTTTAAAATGTATATTCTCATTTTGCTATTGACATCTTCTGTAGACCACTTTACTCATGTACTTCATAGAAAAGATAGGAAAAATGGTTGTCATGGTAACAAAATATAAATATTTTCCCATACTTATCAATTTTACATCTTGAAAATCGAATGTACAGAGAGGGACAATATTAAGTCCCACCCATGCGTTTTCTACTTGTGATTATTTCATTGTTTTTAAAAAAATATTATATATATTTTTAATGGAAACTTTCATAGTTCAAACATTGAAAATTTCCAATAAAGATTTTCTTTTTCTTTTATAAAAACAATGAAATAATCACAAGTGGAAAGCGCTTGGGTGGGACTTAATATTGTCCCTCACTGTACCCTACTATCGGAAACTAAATACATGTCGACACAAAAAATCTGATGGGACAAGCACAGAACCAGTGGCGTACCGAAGAGGGGGGGGGGGGGGGGGGGGGCGGTCCGCCCCAGGCCCCCATATATTAAAAAAAAAAAAAAAATTTAATGAAAATTTCCCTTTGAGAGGCCCCGGGGTCCTCAGGGCTCAAGTAAAAGCGGAAAAATTTAGATAAAAAAAAAAAATTTCATGAAAATTTCCTTTTGAGAGGCCCCGGGGTCCCCAGGGCTCAAGTAAAAACGGAAAAATTTAGATTAAAAAAAACAAAATTTAATTAAAATTTCCCTTTGAGAGGCCCCGGGGTCCCCAGGGCTCAAGGGAAACGGATACAGGGGGGTAAAGGGGTAATTACCCCCCCCGAGATTCGAAAAAATACCTTTTTTTCGCAAAAAAATTTATTTTTAATGTAAAATTTTAAAAATTAATACTTAAAAATTTCTGATGTGTGGATTTATATTCTGGCAAACAAGTACAGAATGCGCTTTTAAATTTTACCGAAATCAGTAAAAGAAAATAGTGTGCTGTGCGACGAGTCACACCAGATTACCCCCACCCGAGAAACACCTCTGGAATCTTTGCATTATTACCCAGGGCTCAAGTAAAATACAAAATTTAATGAAAATTTCTCTTTGAGGGAGTCCCCGGCGCCCTCAGGGCTCAAGTAAAAACGGAAAAATTCTAGATTAAAAAAAAAAACAAAATTTAATGAAAATTTCTCTTTGAGAGGCCTGGGGGCCCTTGGGGTTCAGGGATATACGGTATTTTAAAAATATTTTTGTGTATGGAGGAGAAGGATATTTAAAGATGAGCACCCCCCAAAAAAAAATTCAATATAAGGCCCCCTCTTCTAGTGCCGCCCCGCCCCCAACTGCCCCGGTACGCCTCTGCACAGAACATAACTTTCGATTACCGAAGGTAAGAGAAAGTTGTGTGCTGTGCGACCAGTCACACCAGATTTTTTTAAATTTATTATCAAAATAAACCCTTATTTATTCTAGTTTAATATAAAAAAAATTTGGCTCCGATATCTTAAAAAATTTTTTTGAGATATTCGTCCAGAAAGAGAAAAGTTTCTCAAATAAATTTTTTCACGTCCCTATCTTTTATTAAGGATTTAAAATATTTCTTGATAATCGTCGTCTTAGGGACGACTCGTCAATGTAAATGCAATGGGCCATTGGAATCTATGAATATCATCTAAATAGTAGTGCTTATTAAGAGTTTCTTTGCTTTCTTTTTTTTTACTTGCTCGGCGACGAGTCGCCCCGCGAATCTTGATAATGATAAAACTATCTAATAATTTCCTAAACGCTGTTCATTTTATTTTGATAATAATGTAGTAATAAATAAATCAATAAATTTATTATTAAGGTAATGAATAATTTAAAAGAATGAGCGTTTTTAGAATAAGCCTTTTATGGAAATATAATGCAAAAGACTCTAGAAATTAAACAAGTTGTGACCTGCAGGTGGAAACGAAAGATTTTCAAACAAAATTAATGCTTTTTGAATGCATCAATAAGATACAAGGATTATAATTTTACTAGTTAGGCCTACTTAATTCTTTGTAAATATCCTAATGAAAATAGGAATATTGAATCGAAATATTAGCAATTCTATTAAATAAAAAAAAAAAAAAGTTTGGTTTGACGAAGAGACAGAGAGTACTAATACCTGGCAATCATATATAAGCTTAGAGTAGATTAGTTAACAGAAATTTAAACAAAAAATTAAAAAAATAAATTTTTATCCAGATTATTTATTTATTATTATTATATAAATTTCTACCTATAGGCCTATACCCCCTTGGCAAGCAGCACTAACATTTGAGCAAAATCTGTCCAAGACTAGTACTTTGCTTTTTTTCTCAGTTAACTTGTTTTGGAGACCTATTCGTATGATTATTCAAAAAATATACGATTCAGTTTTTACAAGTTAGGCCTACTGATGGATCAAGTTATCCCAGAAGTTGAACCCGCAATCTCTAGTCTAACCGAGGCCCCAAGAAATGATTAAGTATTCGAAGACTTAGTACAAAGGAAACGCATGATGGTACTTGCTTGACTAGTAAAGTAATATAGTCATAAAATATGTTAAATAATATTTTAATATTCTTATGAGGGATAATATGAAATCGAAGATAATTTTAATGTAAAAGTCTTTCTTAACATCTAAAAGAGATTAAGAAGCTAGAATCTCTACCGAAACGTTACACTCAAAGGGTTAAAATAAAATCACTAAATTATTGTGCATTCATTTCATTTCAAAATTACAACGTTCCACCCTTCAAATATTATTTAAATATAAGACATTCATATAGCCCTATACTATAATATATGAACAAGTATGATCGAGGCTTAGAATAAGGCAAAATGCCTTTCACTTTCAAGGACTATATTCATTTAGAATTAATTATACATCTCAGTATTTTACAAAATATTCATTTCTTTAGTTAGTAATTTCGAATTATATTAGCGATGGTGAGAGAGATTAATTAAAGACAAAATGGACTAACGAGAGAAAAGAACTCGAAGCATACACGTTTGAAATGCTATACGAAAGATTTTGAATTTAAAAAAATCAATAAAATAAAATATGCCCATGTGAAATTGCCAATAAGTAAGAGAGCAAAGAATATAATATTAACCGATGGCATGCACTCATATATGGTTCAACAAAGATATTGAGGAATTGTTAAATTTTTATGTTATTTATAAAGATTATATGTTTAAAGTGAATAATAAATAAATAATAAGTAATATTGAATCGAAATACCTAAGCAAAACGATTGAGAAAGGAGAGAGAACGGCGGAGCCTGCTGGCTGGCGTCATGGCTGCCGAGCGAATGAGAGAGCTTCGGTTTCCTGAGAGGAACGAGCGCAGAGACATTGTTAGGTCAAGAGTCCCCTCTCTACTGACCTGATCAAGCGTCTTGTCTTCCCTTAACAGCAGGTGCACAGTGGCGCCAAACAATACAGCCCCGTGATTGGTTAATTAGTGAGGACGTGGAATCGACTGCAGAGAGGGAGAGTGGGGGGAGAGGGGAGTGGGGCGGAGGACTCCCACCCAACTTTTTTTTAATTATATTAATAGTTGGAATATGAGGGGAGAGTGGAAGATTCCATTTTTAAATAAAAAATTATTTAAATAAAAGGGGAGTCAGGTAGTGAATAAAGAGCAGATCTTTTCTATTATTTGAATAAATATTAACAACTACCAAGCAATAGGATATATGAAAACGTTTCTTATAGTAATTAATATTTTCTCTGTAATATACATTATAGGGGAATTAATAATTATAAATTCAGGAAAATGGAAAGGGAGATTTCAAACGTAATTGAAACTTTTATAACTCGTGGGTTTAAAAAATTGGGTCTCGCAAATTCTCTCTCTTAATAAATGAAATTCAATTCTCTTTATCTATATATTCTTTTATTTCAATTCTCGTCTTCACATGCCCTCTGGCTTGGTGTAGTTGGTAGCGCGCTTGCCTTGTATACCAAGGGTCGCGGGTTCGGACCCCAGGTAGTCCGATGATCTTATTCAAGCCATATGGATACCAAATGGCTTAAATAAGAATGCCTGGACCCCAAAAACATATATTAATATGTTAGGCTGGGCCGTTTTAACCTTTTTTCTTCTTTTTTAAAAGGCACAGAAATAAAAAGGTGCTAAATCGTTTCAAAATAATAAAGATAATTGCATTCTGACAAGTCTAAATGCCTCCGGATTGATAACGAAATTTCGTTTTTGAGTCATTCCACGTCAAATCAACACTTTTAGACCTCACCATCTCAGATTTCAATGAAATTTGTATCATAGGTACAGTCTATAGAGAGTAAGAAAAAGCCCCATTTTCGACTTGATATCTCAACATGTTTAATAAATAATAAATAAATTTGCTTTCTCATAAATCTTTTTAACCATAGTTTCTTTTGTACACTTAGGCTAAATTAGCTAGACTATAACTATTATATTATAGGGCCTATAATATAATATTAAATTTTTTTTTTATTCTAAATATAAAAGGGTAGCGAATTAAAAAGGTTTTTATATTAGCCTGATATTAAATAATATTTCAAAAGAGAGAGGTGATCTAATTATTTACTTAAAAGATCAACATGCCTAACTAACGTCGGATCTTTATGTTGGAAAAGGGGACACAAAAAAAAAGGGAAAACCGTTGCATATAAAAAAAAAAAAAAAAAGAATGAAGAGAACAAATCTATATTTATAGTAATATTAAAAAAGAATCAAAATTATTATATTGATCCTTCTTTCTCTCTTCCTTCCGGAAAGAGGGATGAGGGGATAAGTAGTTAAGTAAACTGCAAATTGGGTCAGAGAGAAAAATCTCTATAGTAAAGGGAGAGAATAGGGAGGGGGCAGCAACTGAAATATGAGAACATAAATTAGAGCTGAGGTTCCCAAAAGGGTCGTCGATATGGGCTTATTAGGGAAAGATGGAAATTTTATATTGTTAAAGGAAGGGTTGAAGAAAAGGAAAACTTTTCATTTTTAGAATTTAGAGATACAAAATAGGCCTACTGTATTTTTACCCCGACTTATATTTTATGTTAGCGAGGTAAATAGCTGGATCAATATGGAGTAGGATAAATAAAAGGCCAAGCAGTTATGTTTCTTTATTATAGAACCCACAACGAGGTTTCGGTCGATTATGCAACCATCTTCATGGCTAGGGTTCAGTCAACAGAAAAACCCTCTTATATTCTTTGATAGACATTTAATAAAATTAATTACGAACTATCAGATACAACACATTCAGCGCCAAAGTCATTTTGACTTTATTGATCATTGAACAAAAGAGGGTTTTTCTTCTTTTAGGGTTCCTAGCCATGAAGGCGGTTGCATAGTCGACTGAAACGTCGTTGTGGGTCCTATAATAAAGAAAGAAACATAGCTGCTTGGTCATTTATTTATCCGACAAATATAATTTGAAGTGGACAAATATATTTTATTTGCTTCATTTGAAGTTTTCGAAGGCAGTTTACTTTATGACAGACAAGAGCGGATTCAGAGGTGTTTCTCGGGGGGGGGGGGGGGGGGTAATCTTGTGTGACTGGTCGCACAACACACAATTTTTTCTTAATTTCGGTAATTTAAAGGCGCATTCTGTACTTGTTTGCCAGAATATAAATACAAATCAAATTTTTAAGTATTAATTTTTTAAAATTTTACATTCAAAATAAATTTTTTTTTTTAATCTCGGGAGGAGGTTAATTACCCTTGTATCCGCCCTTGATGACAGATTATAATATTAAACCAAAGGGGTCGTCCACATATCACGTAACGCGTTGGGGCGGGGGGTAGGTCTGGACAAAACGTTACAAATTGTGACATGGGAACCCGGGGGTTCCTCTAAATGTGGCGTGATTGTTTGAGCCACAAGGAAAAAAGAAAATTTACTAAAAAAAAAAGGTAAAATGATATGAATTTTGTATAAGAAATTTTATTCGGGGGAGGGGGGGGGGGTAGTTCTATGTTGTGACATAATATTTGTAGGGGGTTTGTTTGTATGTGACTAATTGTGACATGGGGGGACTAGAAAATCATCAAAAATGTCGTTAAGTGATATGTGGACGACCCCAAACGTCCTCAGGCTTTCAAAACAAATGAAATCAAAGGAATGGAGATGTAGAATCTCGGAAACGATAGAAGTATAATAAATGTTGTAGAACAAAATTTCAATTTATAAAAATAGTAGGCTATATACAATTAATACATTATAAAAATATAATAGGGCCTAAAATAAATATTGTTTAAAATAAATAAAATTAGATTTTTATTGAAATCTATTTAACGCCTTAATAAAGTAATGTTTCTTGGCTTCTTTCTTTTTCGGTTCTTTTGGTTGATTTTCTGCGAGACTTCTTAATTCTTTTTCGATTTTTTTCGAATTCACTTGTTCACGGAATTCCTAAAAAAAGAAAAATAAATTAATTTTTAATCTACGATTCCCAACTACATACATTTTTAATCTTTTTTCAATTAAAAAAACATTATTAACTATAAAACTTACCATTCTCTTTTGTTCTTTAACAATTTGTTTTGTTTTAGCCGCATGAACTGTTCCTTTCTTTTTTCCTGCCTTTTTTCTTGGAGTAAAATCAATTTCTGGTGGCTTCAAGAACTAAATTAAATAAAAATTAATTATTAATTATTAGTCAAAAATAATAGACTAAATTACTATTTATAAAATAATATTTACCAAAAGTTTCTTTTTTTCTTCAATTTTATCTTTAAGCGTAGGAACATCAATTTCTGATAATCTTGTAGGATCCAATGTAATTAGTTCGGGTTGAATCTGTTGGATAATTAAATTATTTTAAAAATTATCATAATAAAACCGATTTAATAAATGAATAAACTATGATTTAGACCATGAAAGTCCCACCAGTCATGAGTTTGAGGCGCAATTAGCTTAGATTGATTTAAAAAATATTAGTATTTAGAAAATATGTGAAAATTCATTATCTTGCTTTATTGCCTTCTTGGATTAAGGCCGACCCTTGGCAAGAGATAATATTTACTCATTGAATAATAATTTCATTGATCGCTCTAAGCAACTTGTTAGTCGTGAGAGAATCGATTGTCCGAAATGTCGATGAAAAGATAAAATATTTATTTTATTTCTTAGATGAAATATCAATGTTGTTTATCTTTTAAATTTTTCTTACCTTATCTAATAGAAGTTTGACTTCACGTTCTCTTCTTTGATTTTTAGTTTCGAATGGATTAATTTCCAAAGAATCGAAATTGGGTTCTCCGCTTCCTAAAAACAAAAAATATTTTACATATTAGAGTTGAAGGTTCGTTTATAACAGTGACTATAGTAAATTGTACAGTTTGGCAAACGTTTGGAAACACTATTTACAATTACTATTTCTATTTGGACGGAACAAATAAATGTGCCTTTTTCTAACTAGATGATTTTACAATCAGATATCTTTGGGAATATAAGTTCGGGTATTACTTAGTGTCAGTTGTAAGCTGGCATTACAATAACTAGATGTATAAATCTTAGAAATCTGACTTAATTTAGTCCTTAATCCTTGAAGATGAGTGTAATTTCGTTACATTTTACAATTTACAAAGAGGATGGGAAAAAAATACAGCAAAATTAAGTGGAATAAGAGCAGCCAGTTTACCGCCAGGATATATATGTTTAGGAGTGGACGAGGGGTGGAGGAGCATCCGAACACTTATGACAGACGTAGAATAGCGAGGAGAAGCTCCACAACCAGTCAAAGTCTAATTTGATGAAGGAACATTCCCAATTTTTGGAAATCTACTATTGTCAATTGTGAGTTTTCAATTAATTAATGTGTGTTGATAGTCGAAGTGATTTGTTTTTTTTGGATTTGCTTACCAGAGATCAGTCAAAACCTCGAGCGCCTCAGCAGTAAGCAAATCCAAAAAACAAATCACTTCGACTATCAACACGCAAACCGACACCACACAACCCAACACATCTCAAAGGCAAACACAAGCCTCGGAAACATCCAGCAATACATCGACTGGGGGAGTAGGCAGATTGAGGCCCCGAAGTCAACCTAAATTAAACACAGACACACACCCAATCTAAATCTCAGGAAAAAACCCAAGCCCCTATCACATCCACTAACCAAACCAATAACACAACGACTTGGGGAGGCAGATTGAGGTCCCGTAGTTAATCTAACCCGAACACAAACACAATTACATTACACCCAGCCTACCTCCAGCTCTCAGAGACCAAACCACGCCTCTGAGGTATCCACCAAATTAACCTGGGCACCAGCAAGACTGCGACCCCGTAAACAAACTACCTCAACAATTCCCCCTAATTCCATACTCTTAAAAATGGCTCCGAAAGGAGAGCCGAAACGTCGAGTAAATCTCAACATCACACGCGACTCAACCCGAGAAAACTTATCTTCGCATATATATATATATATAGATGTTTTCTTAAAAAATGAGTACTTTTAAAACTTATCTAGGCAATTAAACTTAAATTTTTTTTGAGAGGGGGGCGTATTACCAGGCTCTTGGTCACTTCAATACTATTTCGATTTTAGCGAATAGTGTTTTTATATATTTACCTGGGATAAGAAGACTTGTAAATCCCCGAGTGTGCCCAATACCTAAAACATCCTCGTAAGGACAAAATTGTTGATCAAATACGACATCTCCCATCGGCAATGAATGACGAAGATATGCATGTTCGGAAGGATTAGAAATAACATCTTTATAAATCTAAAACAAAAAAAAAAAAAAAAAAAAAAAACATTAAAAATTAAAAAATCGAAGTATTTGAAATTAGATGAATTTGTATTGAATCTCTCTCCTACACGTTAGCACTATGGTCAAGTAATTAAATTATTTATTGACTAAATAGACACAATTTAAATTAAAAAATTTAAAATAATTATTGAAAGTGTAACAAAATATAAATTTATTATTACCTCAACAACATTTCCCAACCCAGCAGCTAAACATCCTTTTTGACTGAAATTCAAATGTGTAACAGAAGATCTGAGTTTGAGTTTTTGCACAGGACCTTCAAGGTTTCTAACATCCCAAATTTTAAGTCCTCGATCTGCAGCTGCAGTGGCCATATATCTAAAAAAAAAATTTAAGATTAAAATGTGATATTTATCAATAGAGTAGGAAGCCAACAAAGAAATAGAATCAGAAATGTGTTATTATTTATGGTTTAATATACTTACTTTCCATATGGGTCAATGGCAATAGCTTGAATCGGCTGGCCATGGCAAAGAAGTTTAGCAACAGGTTCAGGTGAATTAGGCGTCCACATTGAAACAAAACCTGAAATTGAAAATTATTTTTTTATAAGTTTCATAATTAAAATACAGCTGGTCTCGGATCTATTATATATTAAGCCTTAAAATAGCAAAAATAAATTTGTTTGACTCATACAATATATCGCCTGCTCAGAATTAAGGCTCGATTTTTAGTCCAGCTCCTTAGTTTAGTCGATGGACATAAAATGCATTAAGTTCAATGCAGGTGCGCACACGACAACTATAGATCAACGCGATTTTTTAATGCATTTATGTTCATCGACTAAACTATCGCTCGACTAAAAACGTTTTTCATTTTTTCATAAAAACAATAAAATAATCACATGTAGGAATGTATTGTATTGTAACTCGAATTGGCCCGAAATAGTATAAATAAATTTAAAAAAATAAAGTTTTAATAGTTATTTTATATCAATAGTTTACCTTTTCCATGGCCAAGACAGACGACGGCGTTGTAAGGATTGTGAGTCATTATTGAGAGCCGACCCATTTTTGTTGGATGAATAGCAACTAATTTTCCAATGGAGACATCAAGCCAAGCAAGGTAGCCGAATTCACTCTATTCAATAAGTAAAATAAATAGGTATTAATACAATTTCAAAAATTGGTGCAGAGAATTTTAATAAATGAATATTCGCTGGTGCTTTCGACTTCTTCAGAGGCCCGAAAATATTTCATTATAGAATAGTTGACTCTATTTATTATTATGCAATTCATATTTATATTTATTAACATTCACTTTTGAGTTAATATAAATAAATAAATAAATATAAATTTCAATTTAAAATTTTTCGATATTTGAATGTATATATGTTACAACGAATTGACAAAATTGCCTATTTCATGAAATCGGTAAAATTTTGCCGTTTTCGTAAATTTGGCAAGCGCTCTGGCGAGTTAACGAATTAGGCAATATTTTTTTGTTGGTTT
The DNA here is from genome assembly GCA_023213315.1 of Euborellia annulipes. Lineage (NCBI taxonomy): Eukaryota > Metazoa > Arthropoda > Insecta > Dermaptera > Anisolabididae > Euborellia > Euborellia annulipes. The sequence goes on along the minus strand of JAKCPI010006317.1, from coordinate 115,910 downwards.
TGCCTATTTCACGAAGAAAGCAGTAAGGATAATTAATAAAATAAAGTAAAAAATTAACTAAAAATCTTTCATTTATCCAACTTTTGGTTTCGGAAAAGCCATGGCTCATTCAAGGAGAGACGGATTTTGGGGTAATAATGGTTTATAATATTTTAGATTATGGAGAAAAAGCAAAAGTAGCTCTAATTTTAACATTCTTAAATCAAATATTAAAACGATATAATATTTCAAACAACTTGCAGGGGCCCGGACTAGTAGTCTGTTTAAGTCCGTTGAAATAAGGTTCTCCTTCCCTTAGAAAAAAAAAATTTAACTAGGGGAACTCACAGCTTCGGTCCCAAAAGCTATCGAACCGAAGCTGTGAGTTCCGTAAAGTTGATTAAATATTTTTTTTTTCTAAGGAGAGCCTTACTGCAAAGGTCCGAAACAAACTAGACATGGGCTCCTGCAAGTTGTTTTAAATATTATATCGTTTTAATATTTTAAGAATCTTAACATTGGAGCTACTTAAGCTCCCCCTTTAAAGAGAATTATATTCAGCCATTTCAGCTATCCTTCGGCCTCCCTACTATGGCTCAATGCGTGTGCGAAGAATAGTTGCGAAAATAAAGGCACCGAATGTGCTACTGGAGTTGCTTATTTCGTGAAATAGAAAAAAATGTTGTTGCCTAATTCGCGAAATAGGCATAAAATCGCCTAATTCGCGAAATAGGCATAAAATCGCCTAATTCGCGAAATAGGCATAAAATCGCCTAATTCGCGAAATAAGCATAAAATCGCCTAATTCGTGAACTCGGCAGGTTTGCCGAATTCACGAAAAAAGGCAAAAATTTTGCCGATTTAATGAAATAAGCATTTCGCCAATTCAGCGTAACATTTATAATCTTACAATTATTAGTCTTGAATAATCCCCATAAATTGGAGAAATTGTAAATTAAGTGCTAATTAATCATAATAAGAAATTTGAAGAAAAAAATACTTTTACTGTAATCCTTAGAAGGGTATCAAATTTAATTTAGAAATTTCAAAGAAATATTCAAACAGATCGACGGATTAATATATATATATTATTAAATAGACCTTGTCAACGTTGCGATTGCTTCACCAAGACAAGATTAAAGGGAAATGCTTATCAATTCCACATTTCTTTGTGGATCTCTTTGTGAGACTATTGGACTCAAAAAGAATAGGCTGTGTAATTGCCATCAATGTGAAAGTGAACTAATCTCACCTACTTTAATTTCTTTTAACTTCAGTGATCGCCAAAAAGATTTGGAAGAGATAAGCATCTCCATGTCCTGATTAAGGTCGGTACGAAGCATTGACAAACCCTTAATAATAAAGACTAGAAAGAAGAAGAAACAAATGTTTTTCTTTTTTCGCCTTTTTTTCAATAAATAATGAATACTCACTGATGTAGCAAGTAAAAAATGATATGGAAGGAATTCCATCCGAAGAACATGAGCTAATTGTTTAATACAATGAATTTCAACGCCTTGATTGTCATACATATAGACCCATTTCTTTTGAGCGACAGCAAACATTAATTCATTATGAAGCCAACTAAAAGAAAAACAAGAAAAATGTATTATTCAAATAAGCAAGACGAAAATAGGAAAAAAGATAAATTTTCTTTTAAAAGGGTAAGTAAATAAATTAAAAAAAGTAAATTATATTTGAGTTGTAGTAAATAAGAGTATTTTTGTAAATATTATTGCAGTGAATAAAATAAAAAAAATTAATTTATTATGAAAACTGACCTGACATCAAAAACTTCTTCCATAACATTCATTTCGCAGGATAATCGTTTCCCAAACCAATCAAATGCAGCAACATGTCCGCGACGTCCTCCCATAAGAAGATGACGTCCATTTCGAGTATAATTTATTCTAAAAAAAAATATTAATATTAATATTTAAATTTACATATGAATGTCACATGTTGAATTTGCCAAAAACGTGAAATAAGCAAGACTCAATGTTCGATATTTAAAACTAATGGAGATACAAATTATAAAGTGGAGGACTTTAATAGAAGGAAAGAAAAAAATGATTGTTATTTAGAAAGCCGTGAGGATTGATGAAGTAAAGTCCCCATAAGATCAATATGGGAAAATAAAGACCTGGGCCGAATAAATTTTGTTTTTATTCAACTCCTAAAATTAATGAACTAGAAACAAACTGAACAACATTTTTGGTAAAGTATTATAAAATTATTCCTTACATTTGACAAGTCATGAGAAAATTTAACAATTTTCGTGAGTATGTTAGCGGGCCAAAAGTCCCATGGTCCTCCGGGAATCGTCAGCCTAACTTGGAAATCATTGCGCTTCCCTTTATGTCAGGGCACCGGATCATCGACTTCACTAAGAAATACAAAGATTTCTATATATAAATATATCTAGTTGTCTTGTATTTCTCTACCAAGGGAATAAAAGTGACTTGAAGAGTATTTAACTATAAATAATCCCATAGACCCTAAAAAGGGATTTTGCTGCTTATACTGTAGTATAGTGTTAGACAGATGTCTGTTCCCTTGCCAAAATACAGGCGGTTGACAAAAAAAGAAAGTGAGAAATCCTTTGATTCTCTTGGTAGAGAAATGCAAGTCAACTGTATTTCTTAGGGAAATTTGAGTATTTATTGAGGTGCTCGAGGGTCTGGTAAGGGGAAGCACCAGGACAAGATAGCTTAAAATTTCGAGTTCGTTTCCCGGGGATCCATGGGACGGTTGGCCTACCAAAAAAACATACAAAAATTGTAAACTATATATATCCACCCGCCGCGAAAGCGTGGAGGTCCTGGTTCGACTCCAGGGGATGCAATTTTGCCCAATCTTAAGCACAAATATATATATATATATATTTTATAGGCATACATTTATCTGTAGGCCTACCTCAGAGCCAACATACATCAAGTCCATAAAGAAAATTTCACAGTAGAGGAAATTTAAGTTAATATTTATATTGTTAACAACATATTTTTTTATATTTAGGCATATTGGATCCATGCCTAAAGAGAGTATTGAACAATGTAAGTTTTTCTTCTAATAAAAAGTCAATTTTGGACTTGACATAATCTGGCTCTGAAGTTTATGTTGGGTGAATTACCTATAAGGTCCATGTTCAAGATTCAAATTGAAATATTTGGTAGCACTAGTTATGTCTACGTTATTTGCAATTTCTCTTTGTGAATATTGTCTGGTTACTTCGCCATCGTCTGCGTATATATATCCAACATCTTCGGTAGTAAGTAGCTCAGCCCTCGCAGCCTGTTCGATAGAGAAGTCGATTAAATGTTCCTTTTGGGCTAATTTTTTCTTGATAATGCCCTGTTTAAAATTTTTTAACTCGATTCCTTGGCCTCGATTGTAATATTCTAATCGTTGAGGGTCAACAGGAGCTCTGCCTGGATATTTCGTCTCTTGGTTCCTAAATGGTTTTGACTTTCTTTTATTATTTTTTATAAACCTTGGACGATGAGACGAGTTGAAATCTGGTTTAAAAACTTGAATCTCATCTTTTTTTCATCATCATGATCTGCCTCTTCATTTTCTCTTTCTTCAAACTTAATTACATCACCTGTAAATTCTTTTTTGGAAAACTTTCTGTTATTTTTAATATTTCTATTTTCTTCTTTTTCAATCACATCATCAGTAAATTCTGTTAATTTTTTTCTTTTTAATCATATCATGGGGTTTTTTAAATGTTTTCTTAATAATCTTCTGTTTTGATTTATCTTTTTTATCACTATCAAATGTAGAGTCATCACTAATTTCTTTTTTAATTTTTTTTTTAGTAGGTGAGTTTTTCTTTTCTTTAACTTTTGTCATCTGAAAAAAAAAAAATGTTAAATTAATCAAATGCCAAATCAAGTTATTGTACCTTAAACTTAAACTTGTAAAGAAATGGTAGTATAAAATTATGATTCCAGAGATAATTAAAAGAATGTAGTTATTAATTATACATTTATTTATACTTATTTACCTTTTTAAATTATAATTCAAATTTATTCAATATTTAAAATCATAACACGTGAATCTAAAAATGTGATGTGATTTGAAGTTAAAGAAAGCAGAGAATAAGAAACATAGAAGTGCATACAAGTTAAAAAAAAAAAAGTCAGAGAGAACAAAAAATAAAATATTTAAGAAATAAACAAATGTTTATACTTTTTTTTTAATAAAATTACATTTTAAATTTCAATTATTATAAAGTAATTAACATTGTACTTACTTTTTTAAATTGAAAAATACAAATTTGTCAAGATGTTAGTTCTTTTAGTCATTTTTTTGATTAGTTCAGTTATTTTTATATTTCGTTCGTTCAGAACTAGAGTAGATGGTCTGTGGTTCAGAACTATTCCCTGAAACCAGAGTTGGCAGGTTTTATCCCGCCGAGTATAATACATGGTTTTATACATGTATAAAACTTGCGGATAAAACTAGGCCGATGTATAAAAGGTATAAAACTGTAAAAAAACAACCCCCTCCCCTGAAAAAACAGCTTAAAAGCTTTTCATATTATATAATGTTTTAAAGCATTGACGATGTTGTTTGCTTTTTATTTAGTCAATAATATAATTAAAATGTTAATAATTGAAAAATGAAATTTTATTTGAATTTCCTTTCTCGTCAAGTTTGCGCATGCGCATCCAAGTTTTATACATTTTATACAAGTTTTATCCGCGATTTTTGTATAAAACTGCAAAATCGTGTATAAAACCCAACTCTGCCTGAAACTAAATAGCAAACTATACAACTTTTGACTTATCTGCATTTTTTACTCTTTGAAATGCATCTTTTTTTTAGATATAAACCAAATGATTTAAAATAATAAAATGATATTTATGAATGATATAAAAAACAAAAAGTTCCTCTTTTCCCGGGAAAATTGTTTAAAAAAATGCTATTAAAAGATTTTTCTTTAATTTATTTTATTTATTAACTTTATTGGCGTAAGTAAGTAAAAACGTAAGTATTAAAATAAATTTTTTTTGAAAAATATAACCTAAATGTAATTTTATATTTTAGATGTTTGAACAAATAAAAGGGGATCAATTAAAAGAGCTTGGGCTGCCAACAAATTTCGGGAAGCAGAAAGCAAAAGAGAAAGAAAAAAATATAAAAGCAAATGTCAAATCTAAAGAAGAGGCCGACGCGTGCTTTAATAAAATTTTCCGTTTCAAAAGGGTTTGCAAATGTTATCTGCCAGATCCTTATTATATCTTTCAAGATGAAGCTTGGGAAGTATGTTCAGAAAACACTAATTATATGAAAGACTATCAGAATAATTATATAGGATTAAATGAATTACTATTCTATTTTCCAGGACCCCCAATTACAAGAAATGAAAAAAGAATTGAATTATGTAAAAAATAAATTAAATTTCTATAATTTAGACGATTGGCATAGACATACAAGGGCGACAAATCGTGCTGGAGAAGTGCATTGGAAAATTAAGAAACAAATCCAACCAGAGTTATTAACCCAAGTATAAATAAATATTATTCTCATAATGTCAAAATCAGCCATGTCCAACCAAAAATCGTTACCAGCTCAATATAGATCCTGACAGTTCCACGAATGTCAAAATTTATACAATGAGTAATTTTTTTTTAGTTTTTTTTTTTCGGCATCTGAGGCTCTATTTTTATAAATTAGTTTGTAGACAATATAATTTAGAAAAATTTCATCTCTCACAGAAAGCGAACGCCATTCGTTGGCGCAAGAGGAGAGGCTTATACCTCTGTACTTTGGCAAAAATAATAATAATAATAAATGAAAGGTGAAAAAAGTATGTTAGATTTATTTTTTTAAGCCAACATATTTCGGGATTATTTGACACATATTTTGAAGAATGTGACATTTGCCTCATCTCTCATCATTACTACTTGAACTCGAACCAGGACTTCCCGTTTTCTTTATCATAGAGGCCTAATCCGGGTTCGAGTCCAGGGGGCGCGATTTGCCCGACTCAAAAACAAACTAATCTCGCAAATTTATTTTTATCTTAAACAGTATATTGACTGACCAATTCTCAGTCTATTGAGCGTTATTTAAAGAATTTGGAAATTTTTTAAACAAGGCTTTGATAAAAATATAGAAGTGTATATAAAATAAGTAGCACAGAAATTAAAAATCCCCCCCCCCCCCCCCAAAGCAAAAACTGAAATGACGTCACTGGATATGATAAAGTATAACCTCCTGTGGCCACATATTAGTGTTCACCCTTTATTTTTATATAAATTTTATTTAAAATTTCCCCGAGACATACCGTAATACTTTAAAAAACATCAAAATAAATCTAATATGATTCGCCCACAAATATCATCTGTACAAAACTTATAAAACTGACAGAAAAAGTACAACTGGACCCCTTGCCTATCGACGGTTGAACATTGCTCTTCTAAATCATCATTCTTTTATTCACATTTATAAAATTAAATTTGTTCCACTTGGCAAAATAAGACCTTCTATTAACTAAAAATATTTGCCAAATAAAAGGGATGTCAGATGGAGCGATTGAATCTGCTGGTTTTTTTTTTTACTTATAATTCTTCGCATCCCAGCCTCATGAAAATTGTTTTGTTCCACTTTCTCATTTGAAAAAAAATGTCAAAATTAATTATTTTTCCAACTCTATTCTATTTTAGGCTTGGTGTAAATTTTATGAGATTGTTAGTCGATTTAGTATAATTTCTGAAAGTGCAATTGAAAATAAAAGATTAAATTCGGTCCATTTGTGTGAAGCGCCAGGTGCATTTATAACGTCATTAAATCATTATTTGAAAACAGAATATCCGGATATTGAGGTAAATTATTTTTTTTAAATAATTTTAATAATTAAACTTATTCGTTTAAATAAAAATTAAATCAAGAGTTTAAAAAAAAAAGCGTGTTTATTTCGTTTTCGGCGAAACATGTAAAATTTACAAAGAAATAAATATTTCTAGTGGAATTGGAGCGCCTCTACATTAAACCCATATTATGAAGGAAATCCTCAACAATATATGATTGACGATGACCGATTTATTTTTAATACAATAGAACACTGGAACTTTGGAGCTGACTTTTCAGGAAATCTTATGGATTTAACGAATATGAAATTTCTTGTTGAGAAATGTAAAGAAAAACATGGAGAAATACATTTGGTGAGTTGAATAATAGAGATTTTGCTATACTACATCTACATTAATAACAATTGAGTTATTTATTCATTTAAATAACCTATAACCAGGCATTTTTTTACTTTCTCTTAACTATGTTTATGTAATAACTGTTATATATACCCTATATATATATAGAGAGAGAAAAAGAGAGTATTCGATTCATGTCAAAAATTCGTCGTGATTTTGATGGATATACACGTTTTGAAGTCCCCTGAATCCAAAAAAGTGGTTTTCGCGACATGGTCTGTCTTTCGGCTAATCTTTACAATAAAGTGCCAGGCCACCTAGAGGGCGCTGAGGTGATTCATTCGTGATTCTTTCGTTCTTCTTTTTATGATTCGTTCTCACTATTTCATTTTTATAAGCGGCCATTTAATATAAATATATATATATAAATATAAATATAAATATTCATCTCCCCCGCCTGTAAGATACCATTTTTACATTAATCTCCTGGGCTTCCAAGCTATTTTGAATATAAATAAATATTCATCTCCCTGCCTGTAAGACGCTCCACTCAATTGAGGGAACCTGGAGTTCTGTTAAGAGAGGAATGCCAAGTAGGACCTGTGCTGGCCAGTTTGATACCTATCTTGCCGAATATATGTAGTTTAGGTATCACGAAGGGAGCCAGGACATTATGAGGGAATTTCTGGAGAGCATTCGGCAAGTGTACCCTCCCGCAGAGAAGGATGATGCCGAGGAGAGGTCAGAATAAGGTAAGAATCATTTTTTTCTTTTAACAAATTGCAGGGGTCCGTGTCTTTTGGTAAATAGTAGGTTCTGTTTTAAATAAAAAATATCAATCCAGAATATTTTAAAGAAGTTGCAGGGATCCCTTGTCCGAGAGCCGCCGGAGGCGGCTCGAGACCTTCGGTTAATTAAGGTCGGTTCTGTTTTAGATTAAAAAATATTCATCCATAATATTTTAAATAACTTGCAGGGATCCCTTGTCCGAGAGCCGCCGGAGGCGGCTCGAGACCTTCGGTTTTAAGTTCGGTTATTTTATTTTTAGAAAAAAAATTCAAAACAACTAGGGAATTCTCGGCTTCGGTTCGGTTCGGTTTGGTTCGCTCGGCTCAGTTCGGTTCAAAACCATCCAGCGATTCGGTAGCTTTTAAAAAAAATTTTCGGCCCTTCGGGCCCGAAAATTTATTTTTTAAGGGCTACCGAATAGCTTCTAACTGGATGGTTTCGAACCGAACTGAGACGAGCCGAACCAAACCAAACCGAACCGAAGTCGACACTAGTGACAAAACAACTTCAGGGGTCACGACCTAATTGTTTCGGTCTTTCGGTTGCATTTCGTTTTCCTTCGATTAAAAAAAATTTTAAAAAACTAGGGAATTCTCGGTCTTAGTGACAAAACAAATAGCGCGCCTAAAGGAAAAGAACGAAAGAATAATGAATGTTGAGCAGGGGCGGATTAAAAAAAAAAATTATTCTTTGTTTTTTTTTCAATTATCAGCTGAAGTTAGCTCCTTTATCATTTATTATTAAAAAAAAAAAATAATAAACAATTTTCGATAAAATTATTTTTTATATTTTCAAATCTATTTAATTAATTTCTTTACTTATCTCAATCAGAATAGGTCATGCGCAAGGTTTTTGTCATCTAAATTACAATGGAGAAAGAAAAAACCCAAAAAAGTAAGTAAAAATATATATTGAAGAACGAAAGAATCATGAATGTTGAGCTAATGTCTAAAAGAGTGAACTAGTCAGTCAGTGCGAGGGCTGGCACTTTATTGTAAAGATTAACCCTGTCTTGTGTGTGTCTGCGAACAAAAATCATAAGAGCTATGAGTTTGAAACTTTATATTTAAGTTAGGCGCCCATCTGACAATTGACACGAAGCGTTTGAACAAAATCAGCCAAAGGGTATTCGTACTTTACTGATGTAATTTTTCAGTTTTTTTTTGAAAATTCGCTCGAACGATTTTGATTAAAATTCAAAAATCATTTATTTATTATATGCTCTTTAAAATGTATATTCTCATTTTGCCATTGAAATCTTTTGAAGACCACTTTACTCTTGTACTACATAGGAGCGATAAGAGAAATGGTTGCCATAGTAACAAAATATAATATATTAATTTGATATTAACACTTTATACGTATTTCGACACCAAATGTGTCATCTTCATACATACAGTATGTAATTCGCTTCTGAAGATGACACATATGGTGTCGAAATACGTATAAAGTGTTAATATCAAATTAATATATTATTGAAACAGAAAACCTTGTGAATTTAATTCTCCTATTAAAGCATAATGTTTCAACTAGAGCCAACGGTTACCAGTTTAAAATTAACAAAATATAAATATTTTCCCACCCCCCCCCCCCTTTATAATTTATACATTTTTTTTTTAATATTAAAATTTATTATATAGTGTGGGGGGTGGGGGGGGGGGGGGGAGGGGAAAAAAAAAAAAAAAAAAAAAAAAAAAAAAAAATATTTTCCCATACTTATAAATTTTACATCTTGAAATTCGAATATACAGTACTGTCGGAAACAAATCATATGTCGACACAAAAAATCTAGTGTGACAAGCACAGAAAGTTGTATGCTGTGAGACCATTCACACCAGATTTTTTTTTTAATTTTAATTATTTCAATTTTTTAGGTAACAGCAGATGGAAGTATTGATTGTCAAGAAGAACCTGGAGAACAAGAACATTTAGTTTCACCATTACACTATTGGGAGGCTTTGGCTGCTCTTCATTTATTGGAGAAAGGTTTTTATTATACTAATTAGAGGGGAGGTGCCCTCTCTGAGACCCCCTAGTGTTAGAATTCTTCTGAATAATTTTTGATATAATTTTTTAGGTGGAAGTTTTGTATTAAAAATGTTTACAATATTTGAAAGTGATTCCTGCTGTCTCTTATACTTTTTGTGGAATACATTCGAACAATTATACGTATTCAAACCAGTCACCAGTAAAGAAGGCAACTCAGAAGTTTATGTTATTTGCTTGGATTATAAAGGCTATGATTATTTTGAGCCTTGGCTAATTAATTTAACCAATTTATACGGTAAGAAATAAATTTTATAATATTATTAGTTGGTAAATTAAATATTTAAAATAGATATTTATGAAATGTTCATAATTCAAGAATTTTTGATCTAGGTACTCTTAACTTTAAAATATTTTATCCTTTTAGAAAAGAGAACGGAAATCAATTCCATTTTGCCACTGAATAAGATATGTCCGGATTTTATGAAACAAATAATTTCTTGTGCGGATTATTTTAAAAATTTACAGGTAAATTATTTTCTTAATTTAAAAAAAAGAGCATAAAAATATGAAAAAAAGGGCTTAAAAAAGCATTAAAATCTTGACAAAAAAAAAATTTTTCATTAAGCATAAAATTTAAAAAAAAAAAGTATCTCATAAGCAACTTCTACTCATACCAATGGCAGATACAAGGGGGGGGGGAGGCAAAGGAAATGAGTAGCCCCCCCCCCCCCTCCCCCGAGATTTGTGAAAAATATTTTTTTTGGAAATTAAATTTTATTTTTAATATAAAGTTTTAAAAATTAATACTTCAAAATTTTATTTGTATATATATTCTGGAAAACAAGTGCAAAATGCAATTTTAAATTACCGAAAGTAAGAGAATTCGGGTGCTGTGCTGCCAGTCACACCAGATTATCCTCCCCCCTCCACGCAAGGGTCCACGGCAGGCGGGCCCGAGTTAGACTAGGGTGGTCCAGGAGGGCAAAGCCCGCCGAAGGATTTGCTTTACATAAACGTTTTTGATGAATAATGTTTTGAATTATTTTTAAAAATTATATAAATATTTGTAAAATAAGCAGAAGGGGGAAAAAAAGCATAAAATTGCAATCTCAATACCCTTAGTTTTGCGTAATTCGTGTGAAAAATTATATATCTAATAGTTGCTTATTAAATTCCGCAATAAGCATTTTGCTTTAAATCCCGTCTTTACTAATAACTTTTTATAATGTAAAATACAACATGAAATAATAAAATCATTTTTATTTATTTACAATTAAATATTTTTCAGATTTATGTAATTGAGAGAAATATAAAACTTTTTGAAGAATCAACAAAAGGAACAGGAAATGAACTTTTATTTATAAATAAAAGAATGCGTTTTATGATTGGTGAAATGTTTTTCAGTGTATATAAAATTAAACCTATTTCTAAAGATCAAGCAATCGTAGGGAAACAAAAAGTGGTAAGAATACTATTATCAACAATAGGCGAAAATTCTATTTTATTATTGAATAGATTTCTCCTATTAGAAAGTTATATTTTTTGTTCAAATTTCTTTCTATTATAGATGAGCCCTAGTTTTAGACACGATGCTAAGGGGCATGAAACTACTTTTATAGAAAGAAAAAATTAAAGCGCTTATGAATCCAGCGATCTTATTGGAGAATTTTAGAGAGGAGCTACTTTCTTTCGAAATTTATTGGAAGCATGCAGAAAACGTTAAATGGCTCATAGTAAGCTAAATATTATTATATAACTCACCAGAGAGTTTCTGGATAATTTATGCTATTCAATTTCAATTATTGGTTCTGCCCTAGCCCATCCGGTTTTACTCCGGCTTTCCGACATTTTACCTAAATCTCCGGCTGTTTTTTTGAAATTTCGTAATAAATTCATTTTATATCACAAATCCGGAGAAAAATTACAAAAAAAAGCTCGAACAAGATTCGAATACAAAATTCTTACCATTAATAAGAATGATTCTTATGCTTTTCATAACAGAATGCCATTATTTTACTTTCTCTTACCCGATATATGAAATATTTTAAAATTGAGATGCCCTTCTCGTTTTATGGGAGAGTTTCGAGTCAATTTCGAAAGCCGAAAAGCCGCGAACCTCTCACGTAAAACGAGAAGAGCATGTCAATATTAATAGCATTTTGTTATTAAAAGTGCATAACACTCTTTCTTGTACATGTACAGTGAGGGTCAATATTAAGTCCCACCCATGCGTTTTTCTACTTGTGATTATTTCATTGTTTTTATAAAAGAAAATGAAAATCTCGATTGGAAATTTTCTAGGTTTGAACCATGAAAGTTTCCATTAAAAAATATATAAAAATTTTTTAAAAACAATGAAATAATCACAAGTAGAAAACGCATGGGTGGGACTTGATATTGTCCCTCACTGTACATGAAGCTCTCCCGTCACGGGAAAAGTATATTTGCCTTTTTGACACAGCCCCAGCTCTGATGATGGTCCAGACCTAGGATTGAAACGTTGGCCGCCATTATTGCCGTGGGCTGATCTCAATTAAGAAACTACATTGTCTGCATTTTCTTCTTGTTTTTCTTTCTTCAACACTACTCTACAGCCCTACCCCCAGTTAAAATTGTTTTCACAAAATAAAACCAATAATTATAATAGAATGTTGATAAAATAGAAATAATACCAATATTCAGAAACTTTTTGATGGGCTAAGAATGTATTCAAATTAATTAAATAAATGTATTTTACATTATCGAAATTGTCATTTATGTTATAGTTTCATCAGCCGAAGACAAAATTTGAAATAAAATGTGGGAAATCTATATTAAGAGTGGAAAGTTCGAAATTTTGTCATCCACGTTTACTTCAAATTCAAAATAAAGTCTGTGATATTGCCTCTATTAAATATAATAATATCGATCCATTTAGTTTAATAAAAAATCAATCGATTGATTATTTGTCTCAAAATTTTGGAAACAAATGGCCCTTAATACAATCGAAAAGCGAACATTTGGAATTCAATGTCACATATTGGATTGGAAATCTTTTTAAGAAATGTTTTGAATCCCAAGAAGCGTGCTTTACCGCAATTGCGGATAATATGGGTAGTCTAGAGAAAGATAATTCTCTAATTTTAAGTGGATTCCCATTATTAACTCAATTTAATTATTCACTTATTTATATTCTTGGACATATGTTTGATAGTGTAAGTATTGATAAAAGTTTAAATTATAAAGATTTAAAATATAATAGAAAATTTGCAAAAAATTTTTCAGGTTGGATTTGTTAAACCCGAAGGTCAAAATTTTTCAATTATTTTCTACAAATATAAGCACTGGAATACAGAATTCGATTCGCTCTTTAATGAAATTAAGTCATTAAATAAGAAACTTCGACATGGCCCTTCTTCAGTTATTGAATTTATAAATATCAAGGATTTATGTCGTAAGTAGTATTTATTTCTGTTCTTTTCAAAAGCGTCCAATTCAAGTAGGTCTCCCTATCAAAAGAACGTGCCTCCTATTCACTTATTGTGTAAATATATAGATAGAAAAATTTTTGATTATGATCTCAGAAAATTCAATCAAAATAAAATGCCTCTTCAAGATAACTTTTATATATCATCTGCCCGAGATTACAGCTAAACCACCGATTTTAATAAGAGGATTGATAAGACTTCCTTTACTGCGATCATTAAAGATTTTTTCACCTATCTATTTTTCAATCTACCAACCACCTATGATCTAAATCAGCGGTTCCCAACCCGTGGGCCGCGGAATGATTGGAACTGGGCCGCGGATGTCTAAGGAATGATAAAAATTATATACAGTATATACCAGGTATGCGTCATTCCATGCCAAATCGACAAATTTTTTTCCTGACCCCCGCGGATTTGGCTGAAAATTTCCTATCTTTTTTCTACCCCTTAAAAGACATTTTTGAGAATATTTTCAAATTTTTTTACCCAACTAAAAAATTAAAAAAAGTTATGGATTTTTGAAAAAATTGCTCTTTTTTTTCAAATAACTATAACTTATTTTAAAATTGATATTTCGGAAAAAAAAAATGGTCGATTTAAAATTAGGGTTTTTTCAAAAAAACTGAAATATTTCATATATCCGGACTTCTGAAATAATTTTTGTATTTTTTTCTGAAAACTACATTAAAAAACAAAATTTTTATAGCCTTGTTGGGGTTCCGAAATATTAATTAATCCATAACTTTTTTTTAGTTGAGTAAAAAAATTTGAAAAAATTCTCAAAAATGTCTTTTAAGGGGTAGAAAAAAGATAGGATATTTTCAGCCAAATCCGCGGGGGTCAGAAAAAAAATTTGTCGATTTGGCATGGAATGACCCATATACACTGGGCCTCAGCGTTTTTTTTTTACGGAAAAAGTGGGCCGTTCATCAAAAAAGGTTGCATACCTATGACAGGGACACCTTAAAAAACTTTCATTGGCACTGAAGATGGCAACCGTTATGGAAAAGTCTGCTTAGAATAAAAGTGTAAAGGTGTTCGACAACGCTGGTTTTATTCCTCCCGACTCCAATCTCACATACCCAGCATACAATTTAATTTATAAATGTATATGGGCCCCAAAACCCCCTACCCACCCCAATCAATTTTACAAACTCATTTTCAAAACATTTAAATAAAAAAACACCCATTTTCTACAACAAATCGAATTTCAATCCAAATGAAATATACATTTTATAGAATCTAAAATAATTATTTTTAATTTAAAAATCTTACAAATAGAAAATCAAAAACTGAAAACACAAATATCTTTGATTTTTTCATTCCCCCTAACTTAAATTTCATTTCAACCTCCTACTCTTTTCTTCTTAGATATTTTTCACAACAACAACCATTCCGACCACTTTTTGATTCGGGGACCTCAACGTTAATCCTCATCTCACATCGAATTTTTAAAACCAATACTTTCTCTCTCTATATATATTACATATATAAGAGTAAAAAAAAAACCAATAACTAAAGAATAACAAATTCCCCACCCCATTTTCCACAATTTTTTCCAACACCACTATTTATTCTATTGTCTACCAATGAAAATTTTCATTAAAACCCACTATAACACTACAACCACACATATAAACAACCTTTCCATTCATATTCACATTTACAACAAACACATTACAAAGATAAGAAAAAAAAATTTATCAGAAAACGACTCCCCCCCCACAATCCTATTTCTTCCTACTACTTACATTTATCCTTCATTTTAAATTTTTATCTTTTATTTTTCCAAAACCATTTCACAAATTTTTTAAACAACTTTAATTTTCTTTATTTTTTCTATTATATTATAAATACTAAAGACGACAACTAAACCAATATCCTATCCTAACATAACCTCACCCCACTACCAGTATAAATTTTATTAATTTTTGTCTTTTTTCTTTTTAGAAAATTCCCCATGCAACGACAGGGATTATTATAGTTTTATTAACGAACTTAACAATCTTTATCTTAGAGAAAGTTTAATTGAGTTTATTAATCAACTCCTATCTACGAGTACTAAGAATGTATTATAATAATTTGTATTTATTATTTGTAATTTGTTTATTTAAGTATAATATATTTATTATATCAATTGTAATTTTGATGGAAAAAAACTTTATTTAATTTTTCTTAAACAAGTTTTATAATATAAAAAACATATTATAATTTTTTGTAAATAAAATTTTATATTTATAAAATGAGATTATAATCTGATTAAGTGAATTTAATTTTTTTTTATAAAGGATATCCAAAAACTTTTTTAATCATTCGGTAATTTTAATGGGAAACGAGATGAGGCTACTTATGGAAGTATATAATAGATAGGAACCGACCGAATATTCGGTTTCGGCTGTTTAGCTGAAAATTTCAGCCGGCCGAAACCTGAGTCTGAAAAGATGCGATGAGACTCGCTTGCAAAAAAAAAGGACAAGTGATTTGTAAAAACAAAAAATTTTTTGGGGGCGGAAAGAATTTCAAAAAAAAAAAAAAAAAAAAAAAAAGCTAAAATGATATGAATTTTTTTATAGGAAATACAAGTTTCGGTTTCGATCGAAACTAAGATTGAGGCCGAAATTGGGTTTCGGTTTTCGTTTTCGAATGATGCCCCCCCCCCCCCCCCATTTCAAAAAATAATCCAGAAAGAAAAATTTTTAATGCTAAAAAAATATAAATTTATATAAAAATATTTTTTTTTATTTATTCTTATTTATTATTTTTTCATAAAACTAGCAATCATTTGGAAAATTGCTCGCTGTGACTTATATCCGCGCCCTCCCCCCCCCCCCCCCCTCTAGACTAGTTCGCGCCTCACAGTTTGGAAAACGCTGATCTATTTTGTACTAAGTTGGGGGCCGCATGTTTGTGCTGTTCAAAAAATTAATAAAATACGATAGTTAAAATGATTATATTATGTATTTATTAAAGACTCAAATGTTTTTATCAAAACGTCTCGGCGCACAGTGGTTCACTTTTCAAATCTAACTGAACAAAATTCACATTGGAACAAAAATAACTTTTTTTTAAGTGTACTTTTATTAAATAATTAATAAAAATTTTTTTTTTTAATTTTTTATGATAAGATGACCCTGGCCAAATTTACTTTATTACATAAAAATTATGTATGAAAAAAAAAACTCCCCGTTTAGTGCAGAATCACCTTATCAGCCAGGCTTCTAAGCCAGTTAAATGAGCCAAGAAGTATTCGTTGATTGCAGAAACATCTTATCTGGTCCCCATAAATAAGAACAAAATGCAAGATATTAGAAAACTTACTGAGTATACTACAGGATATGAAGAGTTTTATGACTCAATCTTACAGTGCCCAACAACAGACAAAAACAATCCTGAAGAACCTACCGGTGACATCGACTAAATCTCAGTGCCGAGTGTTTTGTTGTTACTTGGCAGTTAAGGGGTTTCTGAAGTAATCGATTCATTTATTCCTTGGTGTTCCCTGGAATTGAAATGTATGACTTTGGAATGGAAAATATACAATATACAAACGAGACGATACCGGGCTCCGAATTTCAGCATCCGCGAAAATAGGATCTTGGTGACATAAGTTCTTCAAGAAAATAAAATAATTGAAGGACATTCATTAACAGTTTCTTTGTTGATTAATAATATTTATATTTTTTTTAATCAATCTTTGCGCTTTTGTTAATATTAAAATTTATTTTCTTAGAAGTACGTCCAAGATCGGTCGAGGAGTTGAAGGCTCGGTACACGTTGATAAGAAAAATTTGAAAAAAAGGTTGTTTTTAATAAACACGAAACAAACAAAACAGGTGGAGGGCCTCCCAACCTAAAAAACTTTGATGAGACGGAGGAGGAACTTTTAAAAATAATAAACCTATCTGTCGATTGTCGACAGCGACTCTAGATCTGCCGGTAAGGGTAACTTGGAAAATCATATCGGATAATATTCAAGTCTAAATAGAACCAACTTCTTCCAACGTAGTTTTAAAAAAATCTCTTATTTTATGCTGCTGCGACTTTTTCAGATGCTGGGGCCTTAAAAAGCTTTCATAATGTGCCAAACTGCTTTGTGGAGGTCGGACAAGCTGAAATAGTTTCAGAAAACATTTCTTCAGAAACAAGTGCTCTCGACGAGGTAAAAAATACATCGAATTTCATTTTATACACAATTTTAACTAAATATATATATTTATTTTTTTAGGATATGGTTTTTTGTCTTGATAATAATGATAATGAGCCCCAGACAAGTTCGGTTTGTTTTTGTCTTGTTTAATGCCTATCTCTGATACATTCTGCCAAAGTTAATTAAACAACAAAATTTTTAAATTCAAAATGTTTTTGAAAATATGTGGAACGGTTGGAATCCTGCCCAGCTGAAAAGAAAGAAAAACGTTTTGTTGTCACCAGCGGGGATAAAAAGAAGGAAAGTGTCCGACGATAAAAACAAACAAATATTTAATTTGTTTGAAGAAAAAAGGGTCTTAATAATAAGAGAGCAACAATTCATAGAAGAAAACCAGGAAAGAGCAAATGAAAAACACGAGAATGAACTACAATTCATCGAAGAAAACCGAAAAAGAGCCATAGAGAAACATGAGAAAGAAATGGCATTGATGAACGGACTACTTGCAAAAAATAACAGTGAAATTCAATTGCTTTATTACAGAGGTGTAGACACTGTACTTTCTGTTCTCACTTCGGCAAGCATCAAATAACGCTCTTCGAGTGAGTGAGTTTGTTAAAGTTGGTACGGTTGTAAAATTTGTTATCTAAACTCTACAATACTCATACTAATCAAACATTATTACTAAAAGTCGGAGACTAATGGAGAATTTTATATTTCCATAAAGTAGAAAAATTGTTTTAATTATAATTTAAGTTGTAACTTAATTATATTGTTATAATATAATTTTAAAAGTACATATCTTTAGATTAAAGTCCAAAAGAAGAGAATTAACAGAAATTGAACAATTTTTGTCGTATGTGCCGCAGAATTAATCTACAAGATAGGAGTGGTAAAAACGTGTAGAAATTGGCGATTGCATTTGACCCTTTTTCTACCCATAAAAGACAAACAACCCCCCCATAAACTGAGAAATTCCTGGACATTTTCAGTTCATTAGACATCACAGGGTGGATTGCAAGTGATTCAAACTTAATTATAGGAATTTTGTCCAGCTAGATTATTAATTTGAACCACTGTGCGGCTGGCCGCTATCTATGTATTGCCGGGCCGCGTGTTTGGCATGCCTGTTCTATATATATACAATATATAAGACTTATAGAAGAAGTACATATTTATATTTTTGTAAATATAATATATAATTTTAAAATAAAAGAAATATATATATAAAATAAATGTGCCTTACTCATGGCTGCAATCGTTTATAATCAACTTTCTCAAGTTGCACGAGAGGCCTGAGTTGCTCAGCAAAGTTTCTCATATCTTCTGCAATTGCATCTTGACCAGTCGGAGCTAACACACTTAATTCCACTAAATATGATTGAGAAATCGCCTCCACACTCTCACCAGGCTTTCCAGGAATCATCTAGATTAGAGAATAAAAATACTATTAATATGAAATTTATATTATTAATAAAAAAAAAAAAAACATACTTTAAAAATTTTAGACACGGTGATTTTCATCCTTCCTTTTCTAAACATATATCCTCTAACGATATATTCGAAATCCATTCTACATCCTAATTCAGTAAGAAATTCCACAACAGTTGAACTTGTGCCTATATCAATACTACTTCTCACTATTGTTGGTCTTGATTTATCACCTTAAAAAAAAAGTAAAAATAGTTAACAAAATTTATTTGAACATCATAATAAATTTTTGTCTTTTAAGAAGGAGATTTTAGCTGGCCAAATGGAATAATTTTCCGAGACCAATTCATTTTATAATAAAAAAAAAAAAGATGTAAAGTTAGTGTTAAATGAAATTTTCAAAGTATATTTACCTATTTCTGGCTGTCCAATATATCTCAATTGCCAAGGCATATCAGAATAATCAAGAGCTCTTCTTACTCTTAAAAGAAGAGGTTGAGGGTTTGCTCCACCTAAATAAAAAAAAAATTGATTTATGATTTATTTGTTATTTTTTTTAACTAATATTTAAAAAAAAAATAGAAACAATAAAAGATTTAATCAATTTTGAAAATAGATCAAAGTTACTTAATTTGTTTTGAAAGATGTTGGTGCAAGGATTCAAGAATATAAAATATTCTTCTGGATTAAGGTTTGTATTGGAAAATTTTTTTCTTTTACGGTCTAATGCTGACCTGAAAAAATAATATATAAATCAACATCAAAAAATTGATATAGTTGAAATCTTTTAATATTTTGTTTTATGATACTTTCTTCCTTTTTTTATACATTTTTTTCCCTTAGTTTCATTACATAAATGTATAGAGAAAAATATAGATTAGATGAAATATAGTTCTTCTTTTATTGCCAACTTATCAATTTCTTATCAATCTTAGTTCCTAAATAGATATTATTATATAAAATATATATATATATCGCATAAATATCTATTTAAGAACAAGATTTTTAGGATAGTGATATGTTTAAATAAAAAGAAAAAGCATTTTATATAATAAGATCAATATATTTATATATATATATATATATACTGTATTCATATAGGACGAAAATGAAAGAGAAAAAAATGTATGAATAAGAAAAGATCTTGAAATAAATTTAGAAAATTATTTACTCTCTATTGTAATTATGTCAATTTTTTGATCTCAAAAATTATATATAAACGTTTTAGGCTGATAATGGCCAACATTTGTATAAAACTGAAAAATATTTTGCAAATACAGACAACCTTTAACATGCTGATTCTAAAGAACATTTTGTAATCTTTTTTTCTCTAAACTTTACGCCAGTGTTACTTAATCCGATAAATATATTATATATATATATATTTATATAGCTCCAAAAGAATCGAATCGTCGAGTAAATATCAAAACCAATGTGACTTAACCCGAGAAAAAAATAATATATATATATATACTTTTATTGAAACAAAGCTTACATTTACAGTAAGACTGTTTTTTTTGGAAATTTAAAACTTTTACTAATTATCTCTAGTAAAATTTTGTGGAAACAAGGATATAATTTGAGAATTATATAGCAGATATGTTTAAAGTTTGTATATTGATGTTATATTTTATGAAAATCTTGAAATATTAAAAGAAGCAAGTTTATGCAAAAAAAGAGTACATTTCATTGCATGTTGATATTTTAAAATTACATTTTTGGCAAATATTGGATACAATATTTCTAAACCTTTACCTATTGGATCAACAAATTGATTTCCAAATAAACCTCATTAAAAAAAATATTTATAATGTAAAAATATAGTCACATCAAAGATTTAAATGTACTATAGTGATTTTAATATTAATAAAATATATATAAATAGGAAAATAGATTTTTAAATTAATAATTATTATTTTAATTGATGGTTATTTATTAAAAATTAAATAAACTGTGAGTTTTGACATTTGTGAAGTGTAATTAATAAAAAGATAATATAGACTTCATAAGATGAGGAAACAAAACTATGCTTGAAATATATTTTATTTCTATTTATTTAATTATTATAATATACTTACGAATACTAAAACACATTTCATGATCATGAAATGTTTCTGGGCCGGCATCGACATTATCACATAATCCTTTTAAACGATGCAATAAAACCTCAACAGCCGAATCTAAAACACTCCCTTGTAATAAATATTCCTGATTTGGTATTATATTATTTAATTTTGCAGAAGTTAAATTGTCTAAAGCCCCGCTTGGGCCTCCCATTTCACTAGAAAAAATATAAAACATTTATTTATTCCTTTAATTATCAAGGTTAATTAATATATATTATTAATTAATACTCACGTCATTTTTATTTTTTATTAAATAAATTTCACTTTTTAATATTTTACAATATATAACACTTATAAATATTTATTTTCATTCGTTTGTTTGTTTTTTCAAATATCTTTGCAAACAGATGGAAAGCAAAGAGAAAAGAAAAAGTTCGGGTCATCATAGATGGCATTCTATATTCTTTTCTCACATTAAAATTTAAAAAATAAAATAATTAATCATAAATATTTTTCTTTTTTTTAGAAATATTTATAAAAAAAATTTTCCCTTTAATTTTGTCTTTTTACTTTTTTTTTACGTGTAAAATAATTTTTTTTTAAATTTTAAACTTTTCTACCCAAAATCCGTCCGAGTTTTTAAAAGAAAAACTTCCATCTTTTTAATACTCTTTGATTTCCCTCATTGGCAAAAATTATTTTCATATTCAACATCAGACCTTCGATGTGTTTTTTTCTAAAAAAATTTATGAAATTTAGTGTTTAAAGTCCAGTTAATGTGTTATAATAAATTATTGATTAAGATTTAAGGAAGAGGAATAATCTAATGGAAACGGAGGGATACGAAAATGAAGGTAGGTCTTGGATCCTTAGAAAAATGCATTGCTCTGTGCTACCAACTATGACAACAGGCAATTTACTCAAAATTCATCATTTTTCACATCAAATTGTATATAATTTATTTATTTTCATCCCTAATTTTATTAGTTTAACTAATTATTAACGTTTAATATGTAATTGCCACTCTTTATTATTCTAACCTTTATTATGAAATTCATATTGATTAACCAGGTGAATTCTCATTTATTGATTTTAACAATTTTAATTATGCAAGTATATATACATATAGATTTAATATTTTTATTTTTTTTATTTTTTGCCCTTAGGAAGTCCTTGGGGCAACTCTAGTCCAAGCGCCGATGAGGATAAAAAATTAAATCACAAATCAGAAAAAAAGAACAATGTCCTTCCACTTTGGGGAAATGAAAGGACTATGAATTTAAACCCCTTAATATTAACTAATATTCAATCGTCACATTATTTTAAAGGTATTTTTTTTTTATTTTTTTTATTTTTTGAAAAAATAAAAATAAATATACATTCGTGATTCACAAAACTTTGTGAGGAAATTTTTTTTTTTTAAATTAGCCAGAAAAAATTAATTTTATCAAAAAAATATCCCTCAAATTTTTCTCGCTAGTTTTTAACACCTTCTGAGTATATAATATTATATAATAACTCATTTTTTCCTTATCGAAATTTTTTTTATTTTTAGTATATGAGCCTATTTTCTCGCATTTTCTCTGATTCAATTTTTTTTCTTGAAATATCATAGTATGTGTCAAAAGTTGTGTGATGTTCTATCACAACAGATATTTTTGTTGATATATAAATTTAAGTTACCTATACAAAGAACTCAAAAAGTTTTTTTTTTTTTAATTAATGTATTTTTCGGCAACTGAGGCCATTTAGACCCCGTCTCTATTCATTTCAATTTATTGGTAGGCAATTAAATTGAAATCGTCGCATGATACGGGATCCGAACCTGCGATTCTAGGTACAGAACCCAAGAAGTAAATTCAAAATAAAACATAGGAAAATATTTATAAATTGTCACCATGGCAACCATCTCCTATCTTTCCTATGACGTACTTGAGTTTCAAACAAATTTGCTGTCAATATACATTTTAAAAAGCATTTAAAAACCATTTATGAATTTTATTCAAAATTTGAAAAAATTAAAAAAAAAAACTTGTAATAAAATTACATCAGTACTAGCATCAATACTCTTTGGCCCATTTTGTTCAAAAGCTTATTTTCATGCCTCAAGGTGCCTAATTTAAATATTAAATTTCAATCTCCTAGCTCTTTTCGTTCTTGAAATATTTTGTTCACAGAAACAAACATATGGACCATTTTCCTGGGCTCATATTTTGATTCAGAACCTTTCCATCAAAATCTGTACATCGAACTTTTAATGCGATCGTAAACCTTGTATAATGTATATTTTTATTTTTCTGAATAAATAAAATTAATCAAATTTATTTTTTTACAATTCCTTTCATATATATATATATTTCCTTTTTTTTTTTAGTTAATTTATATGAATTAAAAACGTATCACGAGGTAATAGATGAAATTTATTATAAAGTAACACATTTAGAACCTTGGGAAAAAGGGAGCAGGAAAACCGCCGGTCAGACAGGCATGTGTGGAGGGGTAAGTAAGGATCATTCAGTTTCGCATTGAGGCTTGGTCAGGGATCTTATTTTTTCAATTTTTTTTCATTTCTACTTC
Organism: Euborellia annulipes; assembly: GCA_023213315.1. NCBI lineage: Eukaryota > Metazoa > Arthropoda > Insecta > Dermaptera > Anisolabididae > Euborellia > Euborellia annulipes. The sequence continues at coordinate 92,308 of JAKCPI010006317.1, read as the reverse complement.
CAGGTGAGAGGGGTTGGAGCAGGAGGTATTGTATCCACAGCCTACTGCCTACTCTATAAATTATTCACCCTCAAACTGACCAGAAAACAAGTGAATGGACTTCTCGTCCATCCCGACTCCCCTTACATTAGGGGGTTGGGTTTTATGTATATTAGGTAAATATTCTTATTGTTTCCTTGTTGTTTCCATTGTTTTCATATTTTTACTGGCCGTTTCTTTTAAAAATGAAAATATCAAGTTATATTTCGAGATTTATACTCATTAGGGCATTTCTAATTAATTATTTTAAATTGTTTGAACGGATTTTGTTAAGAAATTTGATATTAAAAATTCAAATAAATCACAATTTCGAATATTGAATAATTTTTGAGATGATAATATACGAGGATGTCAATATTAGATGACTTCCGAATTTTTTTTTAACTCAGGGAGGCTATGCTCACACTGATATACTCAAATCTTAGCGAATGGGATACGGAGATTTGGAGACTCGAGCCTGTCATCCTCACACGGCTAGAACTGAAGTTGCGAATTTCCAATCAACATACATAGTCCCGTCCGGAATTCGGGTGTGCTTTGCAAAATATCTAGTGACAGTCAGTGTTCCCTCTAATTTTTTGTGACCTGTGTACAATGCACTTTTTTATAGCCTGCAGTTTTTTCCAAAATAAAAATATTTTGTGCGGCAATTAAAAAAGTAATTTTATTTTCTGCACTGTGCGCCCGAATATTTTTTATGTGCGCTATGTTAAATTTTTGTGTGCGCGTGCACGCGCTCAACTTAGAGGGAACTCTGGTGACAAAAGTGATACAAATATCAATCTCCAATAAAAGGAATATAGATTGTTTATTGCTGCAAAATAATTACAGGAATCTGAAACTAAATTTCTCGCATTCTGACATGTTCCAAATACAAACTTTATATTACATCTGTACTGTATCATACATTTTTACTTTTTCTTTCTCAAAAGAAACCAAGCAACTGAGCATGTCGAGTTAAGATTTCCAAAACCTCAAAAATTTTGGACTTTTTTCAATTTTTCGCTTATATTTCGTAAACTAAGCATATTTTGTCTACCATAGTCTAATGTAAAGTTGTAGAGCATTAAATTTGCTAAAATTTGGTCTACATAAAACGAATTGTGGACCATATACTAACCGAGATATGGCTGGTCTTATAGTCGGTTATTATTTCGGTCTACAAATTCATTTTATGTACCAAAATTTAGCAAATCTAATGCTGTACAACTTTGTATTGTGCTATGAGGCACAAAATATGCTTAGTTTGCGAGATATAAGCAAAAAAAGTCCAAAATTTTTGAGGTTTTGGCCCCCCTCTAAGCTTTATTACAAAAATATTTGCTCCACAAGCCTAGGAAAGGGGTACTCCCCCCCCCCCCCAGTTCCGACGCCTATTAAAATATAGTATTTAATTTAAAAAAATATATATTGATATAATAACTTACTTTATTATTTCACCATTTTCTTCCAAAGCTTTGAGGGCGCCAATTGACGTTCCTAAGTCTATGGTTGCCGAGTCGGTCGATGATTGTAGTATCCCCGTATTAGTGCCGCCGCCTTATTACATATGGCGTGTCTCTTGGTCGCCGAGGATCCCAGTCGTTCCGAGATTTGTGTATATCTGTAAAAGAGCACTCCTTAAACGTCAAGTCTTCAAAATCTGAGGTCGAATTTTTTGACGATTACAATATTTTCTCTATGTACAGTGAAGGTCAATATTAAGCCCCACCCATGCGTTTTCTACTTGTGATTATTTCATTGTTTTTATAAAAGAAATTGAAAATCTTTATTGGAAATTTTCTAGATTTGAACCATGAAAGTTTCCATTAAAAAATATATAATATTTTTTTAAAAACAATGAAATAATCACAAGAAGAAAACGCATGGGTGGGACTTAATATTGTCCCTCACAGTACTTCCTGAGGAAGTAAAATAAGGAGACAAATTCCGAAATTATTTAAGTTTGAAATTTCATTTTAATTAAACTCATTTTTTTTTTCTAGTTTAAAAGTTTCTGGATTTTCCAATGACCAAGCAGCTAGTAGTTTTTTCAATTTATATTTATTAATTAATAGGCCGCATATAGGACCATCCTCAGGGTCCAAGTCATTGTTAATATATTGACCCTCCACTGGTCATATTGGCAAAAGACATTGTTAATTTAATAAATCCAATGACCAAATTGGATAGAGTGTATGTATTATGAACAGAAAGTCACTCACTGTATGATCAATATATTGACAATGGCTTAGCTCTGAGGATGGTCCTATCTGCAACCGAAACGTCAGTTAATTAATAAATATAAATTGAAAAAACTACTAGCTGCTTGCCCATTGGAGAAATCCAGAAACCTTTAAACTAAACTCCCTTTGTTATATTAATAATACGACACAATTAATTATTTATTTAGATTATATGTAGGCTGGGATGAGGATTCTCCAACCCCATTAATTATTTATTTTCTTGTCCAGGTACACACAACCTCCAGCAGATCTTTGGGACTGGTATGATCCATACCTAGATGATCCTGAGGTACGTATTGTAGCCTGCCCCAACCCTCCCTCCATCAAAATTTATTCCCTTTTTTTTTATTTTATCCATATTAAATTAAATTTTAAAATTAAAAAAAAAAAAATTATATTTCAATTTTATTTTAAATTAATTTTTTTTGACGAAATTTAAAAATTTAAATCCCTTTTAATCCCTTCAAACCTTTCATTCGCCAAATCCTCTCCACCTTAATTGAAGGCAAGGCTCAAATACTTGGTAAGTGTAAAACAATTTTTCATTTTTTTATTTATTAATTTTAGTTTTAAATATAGTTAATATCGTAGTTTTGGGAGTGTTCTCTTTAACTTTAAATATTATTATTTATATTTTAATTGAATTTAAATAATATTTTTAAAAAAATAGTGATTTTAATTGAATCATTCATTTTTTTTTCTCTCTTAAAAAAATGATTAATTATTTAGATTAGATTTTGATGAATGCGATGGGAGAATGAATTGATGGAAAATATCAAATTTTATTTAATGATGATTGAATGACTTTTGAGAATGCGATGTCTCCCATCGCGGAAGTCAAGTGAAGTGGCGTATGAATGTTGACATGACTGCACCTGTTGACGCAGAGTAACCAGTCCTACCCTTGTTCCAACAGGCTGGACCTCAAGACCAGGTCGTCTAAACTCGGTCGGACTGCATCTTTGTGTGCATCCAACCCTAGTTTCACTGCAAGTACTATGACGATATTCTTGATGCAATTCTAGCCATTAAGACCTTTATGCTAGTAATTTTTTTTACCAATTTTTTTTTTTTTTTTTTTAATCTCCAAATATTAAATTTTTGAGGCTTTCATATGTTAGAATTTTACATTATTCTAGATTCTAAAGAATCTTTTGTGTCATTACTATAGGAAGTTATAGATTTATAAATTACTCCCATATTGTCATAATTAACATATACCATATAAGCCAGATTCAAAAGGATTTAATCAACTTATCAAATCATATAAAATATTTTTTCTCTTATCCTGAACCACCAATTGAGCAAAAACATTTTCGAACAAAACGTTTATGACTGTACTAAATTTTTTTAATGCTTTTCTATGGGTCAACGCACACCGAGGAGGCAAAACATGATTGAGCATGATTCGACATCATTGAACAAAATGTTTTGCCATTGTGCGTTTTGCTCAATCGGTGTGCTTTGGCATTGAGCAAAATATTTTGTCATTATAAGGGTATTTTATGGCTGGTGGAATTTGTATCAGGAATGAAAGTTGGAAGAAAAAATTTTGACTTGCGTTTTCTTCCAACTTTTATTCCTGATATTTTGTCATTGAGCTTTTTGCTCAATCGGTGTGCGTTGGCATTGGACAAAATGTTCGGCCATTGAGCAAAAAATGCCAACGCACACCGATTAGGCAAAAACGCTCAATGACAAAACATTATGTTCAATGGCAAAACATTTTGCCTAATCGCTGTGAGTTGGCATTGAGCAAAACGTTTTGCTCTTGGACAAAACGTTTATTATTTTTTTTAAAAACAATGAAATAATCATATGTAAAAAACGGTTGAAGGGCGAACTTTGTGGAGGGGGCGGCATACTCTTAAATCCGGCCCTGATTATATGTATAATATTATGACAAGATCAGTATTTATAATTAAAAATTACGATATTCTATATATATTTAATAAGAAATTAAAAATCTTTTAATGTAAAATTCTTATTATTTTTTTAAATTTCTATAAAGAAAAATTAGATTTTTTTTTTTAATTTAATTTTCACACTAGCCTTGAAAAGCAAATTTCCTTTTAATTTTCTCGTTTCGCGTTTTATTTTAAATTAATTTTAATGCATGCTTTTCTTTTCAAATTTTTTTTTTCTCAAAGATGTGTTTGCGTTCTCCCAAAACTACACCTCAAATTCTAAATAAAAATTGAGACGAAATTTGAGGATTTTTTCTTTTTTTTTTTTTAATTACCTCTTTTTTTTCTCTTTCTCTCTACATCATACAAAATTTTTTTAATTACAAAATTCTTTTATTCATTTTTTTTTTGTTTTTTTCTCTTTGCCAATATTTCGTTTTTTACAGCACTTTTCTCATTTCTAACATTACGGTCATTACTAAATAAATATATACTGTACATTTACTTATATATTTTATTTATATATATATATAATAGCTTATTTAATTAAATGGTTCTATTTTTATTTTTGTCTTTTTTCTTTGTTTTAGGAGATGGACGTGAAGGCAGGTGGAGGGCAAGTGATGACTATTGGCGATATGCTTCGAGCATTTCTTACCAAATTGGAATGGTTTTCTACGCTCTTTCCAAGAATACCCGTCCCTATTCAAGTAAGCTTAGTTATTATTTTCTAGAGGATTCATATTATTTATTCTCTTTATAAGTAGTAAACGGGGTTGCCAGATTTGAAAAATAGTAGATCGGGAATTTTGTTTTATCAATAATTGGACTTCTAGTGTTTTTAATAATAATCTGTTTCTTTCTTTTCGCCAACAACTATTTATTAAAATGAATATTCTTTCTTATGTTGAGTTAGAATGTGGAATTGACAAAATAAATGAAATAACCAGGAAGGAACTTTGCAGCTAGGAGATTAAATAAAAAAATATTTTATTTTATTCGGCGACGTTTCGGTCGTCAATTAAGTCCTTAATCAGGGCAAATAAGGTCAACTATACACGATCTTAGGTTTTATAAATTCAACTTTTAATTGGAATGCCTGGTCCCCCAATAGATATATTTACAAATAACGAGTATCGTTTAAAGTCTTAAATGGCCTAAGTTGCCGAAAAGACTGTGTGTATGGATGTGTGAATTCGAGTGTGAATGGGAAAAAAGTGTGAGTGTTTAAAAAATAAATAAAAAACTTTGAATTGTTATGTCACAATCCTGTTAGTAAAACATTCACGTTTCTTTGTTGTTCTAGCAAAAATTGGAGAAAAAAATGAGCGAAAGATTTCCACCGCAGCCAACCGCACCATTGAAACAAATCAAACCTGCACCAAACGACAGGATATCTTCTGCTGGCGTCAAAGAGGCCAGACATATTCCAGATGATGAAATGTCTTTCGGCGAGGCGGAGAAATTTGCACGTTCAAGAAGAAACAACCGAAAACGATCGCATAGTTTAGAAAGGAATAAGCCATCAAGCCGGGATAGGGAACGGGATCGGGAACGCGAACGCGATAGGGATCGGGAAAGGGAAAGGGATAGAGATCGTGGACGGGATCGCGAAAGGGAAAGGGATAGGGACAAACGGGACCGAAGGGAGAGAGAGAAAAGACATGATGGAAGCAGGGAGAAACATAGCAGAGAACGAGAGAGAGACAGGAGCAGTCATAGGTCCAAAGAAAGGTAATTAATTACTCCTTTTTACTATCATACAGAACCGCATTATCATTTTTACAGATTTTAAGGGGGTGTAGTAGTGAAGCTGTTACTCATGTTTTTGCCGATAAGATGGCGTTATGTGTCTTAAAAATAAGCCAAAAAAAATTTGCCAAGATATGTCAGAATGGTAGCTAATAATCTAATGCATTTGGTTGATTTTCATTAATCTTTTAACAATGAATATTAAAGTCTAAATATATATATAGGCTAATAGGGGATCTGATAATACAGGCTGTAGACTGGCCTGCCATCTTTTGAACGAGTGCTGAACTATTTGACAGTTAATTTTTAAATAAATCATCTAAGCTTATTTTAAATTTTTCTTCATTAATATGTGATTAATAATAACAATAAATTCATTTTTAAATTTAAAAAAAATTATTGAGACAGTTTGTTTTTGCTCAATTAAAAAAAAATTAATTTCCATAATTTTTTAATAAGTCATTAAAAAAATTAATAACTTTCTGTCCCAATAAACCCTTATGAATTTAATCCATTAAAAAAAAAAAAACGGCATTGAAAAATTCCTTATAATAGTCTAACACCTTCCAACCGTTGGACATATATTTTTTCTTACTCTGAACGACGATCGAGCTTTCAACACTCGTGTTGGAACATTTGTTAATCAAGATGGCTTTGGGGAGATCGTCGTATAGTAACGCAACAAACTATTAATCCTCCAATGTTTTTTTTTTTTTTTTTTGAAAAAACATTCACACTTTTTTCTCATTCACACTCACACTCACACACACATTCACACAGTCTTTTCGGCAACTCAGGCCATTTAAGACTTTAGACGATAACTGTTATTATATAAATATACATATAGGGGTCCAGGCATTCTTATTTAAGCCATTGGTATCCAATTGGCTTAAATAAAATCATCGGACTGCCTGGGGTCCGAACCCGCGACGTTTGGTATACGAGGTTAGCACGCTAACCTCTACGCCATGCCCCGAGGCTCCTCCAATGTTAAAAAGATACACTGAGAAATCCATCTCCTCCAACCTGGAATCTGTTCTGATTAGAGATACTATAATACTTAAAAATTATTTATTTTATTTTTTTTTTTTTTTTTTATTATTTAAATTCAAACATTCTCCATACCGTGTAGCAGGATACACTTAACTTAAATATTTGCTAAATCATCTTAAGCCTTTGATTCAACCTTTAATGTACATGCTAGCGGAAGTGATAATGCGGTTTTGTTTCTTTAATAATAATTATTATTTATTATTAATTACAAACAAGGAAGGGAGCACTGGGCAGCCAAAAATCAAAGCCTCGGATTTTACTACATTTACCGAGACGCGGCAATTGTAGTAAAATCGGAGGCTTTGATTTTTAGCTGCCCCGTGCTCCCTTCCTTATGTGTAAATGTACAGCCACTTCATTGGTTATTATTAATTAGTTATGAATTTTTTAGTTACAGGAGACAGGACGATTATGGTGATGATTTAAGAAGAGAAAAAGATCGTCAAAGAAGAGATAAAGAAAAAGACAAAAGGTAAATAATAAATTTAATATATATTTTTAGAGAAGTGGAGAAAGGCCATTGATTTATTAATAGATGAAGATAAAGTAGAGACTTTTTTCCGCGGCCCAAAATATTTTTATTTGCACTTTGACCACCACAGCGAGCAATTTTCCAAACTCAGCCAAAATTATTTCTTTTAATGTGACGCTTAGGCAACTAGTCTAGGTCATCTTCAGGGCAGGAGGCGAGAATAAATGAAATTTTAATTTCAAAATTAAAATTGTCATTTTTCATTCAAAATTAAAATTTCATTTATTCTCGCCTTCAGCTCTTAAGAAGGCCGAAATGTCACAATAATTTTGGGACATTTGGGAATTTTTTTTTTTGACTCCGCTAAAAATTTTGTTTTTGTGTTATTTTACAAAATGGGGGGGGGGGGAGGCGTCATATGATTAAATATTTTTAAGGAAGGCGTTGTAACATAAAATTTGGAAACCACTGAGCTAAAGTATGATTTGACTAATAATAATGATTATTCATTTCATTTTTCCAGACATAAACACCGAAGCTGAAATCAAGCTCAAATCTCTTCTTGTCCAAAGTATATTTTAAATTTTCTGTTATTTACAAAACCACATCATCATTTTAATTTTATATAAAAAAAAAATAAAATAAAAACAGGTAGTTTTTAAATAGTCTGACTAAATAAGAAATTATTTGGCATTTTTTTTTACAATATACTACATAATACATAATAAGAAATAGTTCATATTTATTTAATTGTGTTTTCAATTAAAAGGTAAACAATTAGCGTAATCATGTTGATGAAATAACTATATATATTTATATATATAGTAAATAATTTCCTTGTTTGCTTCTTTTACAAGCAAACATTCAGGAATTCAGGGTTTTCTCATGTTTTTTTTTTTTTTTTAATTTTTATTTTTTTATTATTAAGTTTAATATCTAACTAAAAGAAGCAAGAAAAAGTATTTTTCGATTCAAAATCAAGTGGCCTAGCAACGAAAAATTAAATTTTTTATATACTTGAGAATTATATTTACAAAAAATAAAAATTAAAAAAAAAAGTAGAAAAAAATTTATGAGCGAAATTCAAAAATTATTAAGTTTTTTTCTTTTTGGTTATCGTTGGAATGAAGAAATAAAACCAACTTGCTTTTTTTTAATATTAAATTTATTCTATAATATATTTCATATAGCAATTAAAGAATTCTTTCTGCCCAAAACTCATTTAATATATATGAATATTATTTCTTGAGTTAAAATTAATTTTTTTTTTTATTTACGGTCATTTTCGACATCGGAGGCCATTTAGTCCTTTTCACTATTTATTTTGATTCATTTAAGGCCTGAATTTCTTGCCCTGGGCAGATAGAATTTTCTAAATTCCTGGTTGACAAATGTTTAGATTTCCTTAAGTCAGGATGTCCGAAATGCACCGAAAAAAATTTGAAATTAGCAAAAAGAAGAAGAGAAAAAGTTAGATTTCGGATCCTTTCTGCTATTCTTTCATAAAGAAATCTATGCATGTATCAACTTAAATTTTACATTTTTTTCATTTGTCAAAGACTAGATTTGAATACCAAATAGCTTAAATAAGAATGTCTGGACCCCAATATATATATATATATATATCATAATAACGGGTATCGTAAAGTCTTATATGGCCAAAGTTGCCGAAAAGTCTGTGTGTATGTGTGTGTGAATGGGGAAAAAGTGTGTGTTTAAAAAAAAATATAATAAAATCAATATATTGAGGAAATTGTAGAATTCAAAAGGAAAAAAAATTTTTGTCTTTAAAATTTTTTTAATTGTCTAAAAGAAAAAATATAGAAATTTTCCATATATCTCCTGCTGAGCATGCTGAGTGGCAAAAGTCCGAAAATTCAATTTTTGAGATAAGCCTACGAAACGTTAAAACGTCTTCTCTTTTGAGTGCCAAAATGGCGAAAATATATTTTCCTTCTTTGCTAGTGATTCTGGCTTATTCATTTGTTGCCCGGCTATTTAAATGTATTTGTTTATAAAACTTTCAAACGCCTTTTGTCGAATTGTTCAATTTCGAACTTTCGCCACTCGACATTCTCACCAGGCGATATATATACATTTTTTTTTTTTTTGGAATGGGTGCATAAGGTCCGAAGACCTATAATGACCAATAGTCACATGCAGCCAGGAAGAAAATAAAAACAAAAGGAGAAGCATAAAGGGGAACTCAACTGCGGGAACTGAGAAGATGCCTGTTGAGGTTAGACTTGAAAGTCTGAAGATTGTAGGTTTTGGGGAAGATAGACGCAGGGAGCTTGTTCCAATCACGGGAGGTCATGGGGACAAAGGAAGAATGAAAAAATTTTGAGGGGACCGGGGCCCATTCGCTTATATGTTCTCATTATGATTATTGATTTTATTTAATAAATAGATGTCACATAGGTCTATATGTTGAAAATTAATCTAGGCAAGCGGGATATGACCGAAATATTCCCAGTTAGAATTTTCTAAGTATCCCCATTAAAAAAAAATTGACAAAATATAAGGATTTGAATACTTGCCCGAAAATCATCGATAATTTATTATCTCATAATCAAACTACTAAAAAGTTAATCCATGATCAGATCTCTAAAAAAATAAAAACTATATGAAAAATATTCATAATAAATTTTTTTTTAGTATAAAAATAATAGCTGGTTTTATTTCTTTAAATAAAAAAAATAAGTTTCTATTAAAAAATTTTTTCATTAATTTTTTTGTAGAGTATAGTTTTTTTTCTTAATATTCATTCACCTCAGAGGAATAATTTTGTTGTGCAAATGTATTGTTACATTTTTATACATTAAAGTTTAATTATTAATATTAAATTATTTTATCATATAAATAAATCGATTTTATATTTTACTAAGATGTTAATAATGATTAAGATACATACATACATAAACACACCAACATGCTGACCTCATAATGAAATCTGAAGACCTCATACATAAATACATTGTAATAATAAATAAATATTGTAAACTATTGTAAAAAAAAAATTAATTGTTAAAACATTTTATATCTCAATTTTATGAAAAGAATTAAATTATTATTAACTATTCAAAGAATTGTTTTCATAAATTGAATCATTCCTAATGAAGTTTCTAATTCCTATCCTATGTTGAAGCTTTTTGGATATTATCCACCAGGTAGGGAGTGGCACATCAAGGAGGGGGTGGTAAGGGGAAGCAATAATGTTTTATTATACGGTATTCAATAGTTTAGTTCCTTGTTCAAATTAGACTCATTTGAGAATTGGACTGGAAGGGCAACAATAAAAGAAATAATTTTGGCTGCCTATGTCTTGGATTTTTTTTGACTCCTTAATTATTTAATGGTTAATATTATAATATTAATATTTTTTCTGTCCAAAAAGGGGTGGTCTGGGTCCTTCCTCCCCCCTGGAGGAAACTTAAGGACCGTTAGTGGATTTAGGAGGGGATAAAGCAGTTAAACTCCGATTCAAATGCAAGTTACTCTTTTTGAGATGCCTCCTCCTGAGGAAGGAAACTGGAACCCACCTCAGTATTATTCCATGAAAGTTACTTCTCAGAGTAACTACAACGTGCAGGACCATATTTACGAAGAGGGAGATGGGGCGGCAAATTTTAGGGTCGAAAAAATTTTGGGAAAAAACTTCTTATTTATATACTATGTATAAATCTTTTTTAAAATAGTCATTGTCGTTAAAAAACTAAAAGAGCACAGCCTTTTTTTATCGAAAAGATGGGGGAAAAATATGATAAAAGAATAATCTTTATGTGTTTCTCAGTGTTGAGGTGGTTGAAGGGGGGGGGGGGGGGGGGGGGGGTAAGAGTCCACTGCCTAGAAGCTGCAAATGCCTCTGATGACAAGATGATAAATTAATCTGAATCGAAATAATGCACATTGTGACATTAATGGAAAAGGCAACACTCATAAGAAACATAACTTGAAACAGGTATCATCGATAATTAGCCAAAAAGACGTAGAAATAAAAATTCTTAAGTGGAATAACCATTGTGGGAAATATACTAAGCATATTCAAAATTAAGAACACTTTTCGAAATACAAATGAAAATTTATAGATTATCAATTGAAGCTAAAGAAGGAAAGATATATAAAAAGATTGCAAGAATAAGTTTGTGGCTCTTGAATCTTCAAGAGGTAACAATATAAAAGGTTGTAATATTACTTTCGGACAATAAAACACGGTTTTAAATCAATTTTTCTGAAGAAATCACTATCTCCGAAAAATTCAGTAATTTTTTGAATCTCTAGGGGGGCGGCTGTCTTTCTACACCTCCCCCCCCCCCCCCAAGGTTTTTATAAAAAATAAAAAGTTAAGTTTTAAATTTTTTATTTAGTTTAGTAAACAAAGTGCAAAAATACATCACAGGCTTTTTTTTTCATTTAAATTAACGAATATAATTCATCATCATCATATATATTTTTTTTTTTCTTTATAATCTTTCAAAATAGTATAATTTTTAAACAAAGTCACTATTCATTTATACAATACACGTTTAAGAACACAATTTTTATTTTTTTAAATCTTTATCATAAATATCTTATTATTATTTTTTTATAGAAAAAATGCAAATAAGTATAAAATATCTATTAACAAACTAAAAAAAAATGTAATAATAACATGCGCAAAATAAAAGTCGGAAGACATCATAAAAAATGCCATATATATAAGTATATAAATACAGTATATATTAATTTAGAAACTCTAAGAAAAGTTTATTTTTCTTTGAGTTTTATCAGAAAGCCTTTTAGGAGGAATTTATATTAATATGAATGGATATTTGTTATTTAAGATAATAAACCGGGCGTACATTGAGCTCAAATTCTGTGACTCTACTTTAGAGCAGGGAAGAGCGATATGGGATCTCTATTTAAATATTGAAAATAGTAAGAGGTCTCTACAGGCGAATCTGATTTAATATATAATATATAATTATAGACTTATATATCAGATAAAAATTTTGTTGAAATATTCATTAGATATATTCATAATTTTATATATATACATAAATATTGATTGACCACCTTTTTTTTTATTTTATTTATTTATTTTTTGTTATAACCTTTTACCATTCGACTATTTTGTGTTTTTATATATGTATGTGTGCAAATATTCTTAATTTTCTTTGGAAAAAATAAAAAACAAAATTATTATTAATCTCTTATATCGTCAACTTGGTAGTCAAGTAATTTGAAAAAATATATATATAAATATATACTACAATCTTCTACATCAATATACTAAAAAAAAATACAAAAAAGAACACGTTTGCCACATATTGATATTCGTATATAAAAAATAAATAAATATTTATATGTATATATAGTTAGAACTAAAAGATTAATAAATCAGTTTTGAAAAGAGAGAAAATATTTTATAAGAAAAAAACAAAATTATTAATTATCTGGGTAAACAAATTCTTTTTGGGAGCAGAATCGCGAATAGAGACGCAGAGTTGCGTCCTGCACTTTGAATCTGACATATACGCCTCATTTAAAATTGCTCGCAATATTCTTGAAAAACTGTTATACAGTTTTTTAGTGATCGATTAATTGATTATTTTCTTAAAAAATATAATAGATTATTCCCTATAAAAAAAGCGGGAAAAATGTACTAAAAAAAAACAGAGGGGGGGGGGGGGTCGAATGAAATGAATTTAGTAGAAAAAAAAGAACTGGTTGAATCAAGCGGGCAAAAAAAAAGATCGAATGAAATGGATTTAATCGATTATGGGAGAATAAACGATTAATCGAAATAATCGATTGTTTGTCATAATCGATTAATCGAAATAATCGATTGTTTGTCATAATCGATTAATCGAAATAATCGATTGTTTGTCATAATCGATTAATCGAAATAATCGACCACCCCTAGTCACGAGATCTGCCCTGCCCTGAGACATCTCAATGTCCATAGATTAAAGTTGACATTTTAAACAGTCTTCAAGCATAAAAATTTCTCTTTATAGGTGTCAAAATAAATAATTTTAACTCTTTTAAAAAATACCGTAAAGATTTATTAAACTTTTAGTTAAATCTATATATAAATAATACATAAAAAAAACATTTAGCTTTGGTAATGTTATCAACGATATATGGTGAAAGTTTTCTATCAACAACATAAATTCATTCTTAGATAGAGTGTCAAAAAAACTCATTTTATTTTTTACCTTTCCCATATCGAGAATAATTATACCAATATTATATAATAAAAAAAATAAAAAAAATCTTCTGAAGAGATCAGACTTAAGACTTGATTATAAAAAAAATGAGCATGCTATTTTCATTATTTTAATTATTGTATCGTATTATTGATTTACAAAGTGTTATTTTGGAATTTGAGATATTAGAAAATATATAATATCTATATATATATATAAAGAAAAATGTTTTCTTTATCTGGTTTTTTATTTGATATTTTGCAGATATTTTGTCGCCCAAACTGGGTTTTGTAAAAAAAGGTCACGGGACAGTAATATACTGTACCTATCCAGTTTAAATTTTTTACAATTTTTTTCAGCCAGATTATATATATACTATATTTCTGCCACTCCAACCAAACCAATTGTTTAAGAAACAATAGCAATTTTCAAACAAGGGCGGATCCAGAGGAATAGAGGAATTTTCGGGGAGGAGAGGGGGGGTAATTTTTTTGCCCTTGGGCCAGAGCACAGAGGTAGAGTGCTTGCCTCTTCTGCTAAGGGCCACGGGTTTACATCCCGTCTCATACGACAATAAGAGAAAGTAAAAATATATATACAAATCAAATTTTTAAGTATTAATTATTAACATTTTATATTAAAAATAAAATGTAATTTCCAAGAAAAATATTTTTCTCAAATCTCGGGGGGGGGGGGGGGGTAATTACCCCCTTTACCTCCCTCCCTTGTTTTCAAATTCCTTTATAATAACGCTTTGACAAATTCCTCCTTGTTTTTATTTATGTTCTTAAAATTTTGTACAACAAAGCTCGGGATTGGTGACCCCGAGCCTTCAGCGTGTGGAACGTCCACCGGTATATGTAATTTAAAATTGTTTATAATACAGTCAAACCCTGAAAGGCCTCAGTAGCCGAAAAGGGTTAAAAAAAAGAAAGATTTTTCTTAAAAATTTTAAATTAAAAAAGTTGAAAATCAGGAAAAAAATTTTGTTTGTAACCAAATCAGTAAAATCGACTGTTTGAAATATTTATAAGATCTTTCTCGGCATCTGAGGCTCTTTAGACACAATCTCTTTTTTTTCTAAATTAATTGATAGCCAATATAATTTAGAAAAGAAGTGAGATCTCCATCTCTGCGCTAAGGCCCGGCGGGTTATATTATTTTTTTATATAAAAAAAGAAGCATTTGATTATTCGGAATCAATAATACACTTTTGTGCAGTCATCAATCACCATTCAATGTCTACAAATTCTACATTTAAAATCGGATTGGATAAATTTTTTTTTTTTTTAATGGAAGACCATATTGAAATTCTATTTATTTACATTATTTTTTTTGATTGATGATTTTTTAAATTTTTTTATCACAATTAATTATGCTTTTTAAAGATAAAATAATTAAAATGTTTAACGAAAATAGCAAAAATAAAGAAAATAAGGAGTTATTTACAACGAATACCGTTCTATAAGTGGGTCACGGACTTTTATAATAAAGTCTCTCTAAAATCATTTCAAACACCAAACAACCAGCACTTCACCGTCGATTTCGCCTTATTTTTTTTCCACACTTCTCGTTGACTATATGCGAGTGGCTTGAGTATTATTTGTTGACTTCGGCGGTTGATGGTGTTTGCTGAGAGGATAAGAAGCGATGCCTCTACACGTTGAGGTCTTCCCAGTCCTCGACTTCACGTACGCTGAGTCGCACTGTAGGTCTGGTGAGTCGTGAAAGTGCATCGTGCGTCCTGGGTGCAATCGGATTATTCTGAAGGTCCACCTCTTGCAACGACGGCGCGTCCTGCAGCCGTTCCACCTCCACTTCTGCGAATTCCAAACACATCAGGAATTTAAAAGATTGAATATTTCTTGAATTCTTTTTAAAAATTTTGAGAGGTCTTGGGCTATGATTGCGTTATTTGTAAAATAAAATCCTTTATTTGTGTGTAAAATTCAATTTTAAACGTCCAAAAATCAATTTCTTCTTAAATTCCAAGGCGAATACTTGTTTAAAAATTTCAAATATTTTCCGGATATAAAATTATTTTTCAAAATTTGACTATTGGGGTGATGGGATGCATACATGAGTTGATGGTTTTTGTAAGAAATTAAGAAGTATAAAAAGGACAGCCATTTTTTTTTTCAATTTGAAGTTGAATATTTTACAATTTAAAATTTTTTTTTTTTTTTTTTAATTATTCTGGGCCATGATTGCGTTATTTGTATCCAATGAAATTAAACAAAATCCTTTATTTGTAGGTAAAATTCAATTTTCCAAAAATCAATTTCTCCTTAAATTTCTGTGTATACTTATCCAAAATTTCAAATATTTCCAGATATAATTTTCACTGGGGTATTGGGATAAATACATAAGTTGATAAGTCTTAAATTAAGAAGTACAAAAAGAAGAGACAGTCAATTTGTTTTATTTCAATTTGAAGTAGAATATTTTACATAAAAATATGTAAAAAAAATTTGTCCTTTTACCTTAAATTTTCCAAAAAAAAATTACGACAGTTCGGATAGAATGAATATTATTTCAACGATAAAACTAAAGAGACAAAGCGGGACAAATGGGATGAAATCGGTCGAAACCGTAACCAAAAAATCATTTGACCTTTTTTGTTAATAAAGGCGTTAATAAAGTTGCAGTTCATTTAAAATAAGAAATGCAGATATTTTCTAAAAAGCAGACATTTTAAAAATCAGCGGGACGCGGGACTGTCCCGCCAAAATGGGGACTTATGGTCACCTTAGATAAAACCCTTCTATTCAATGAGTTAGAGGAATGCGAGAAAAAAAGAAGTTGTAAAAAAAAAAGTTCCTAATGGAAATCTCTATACAAATAAAATAGACTATATCAATATTTACAAAAATAAGGGACTTACCAACGATGTGATTGTGGCTGGCAAGAAGATGCGTCAGTTTGGGCATTTTACAAACAGCATGTGGAAGTGCTATGAAGGCATTGTGCGAAATGTCAAGCCGTTCAAGCTCCGCCAAATCAGATAATTCCTCTGGAAGTTTGCTCATCTGATTGTGAGACAGATTCAGTTCTGCAATAAACAAAAAGAAATCAATTAGTTACATAGAATTTTAATTTAAAATAAATATCTATTAATAATTATAATATTTATTGCTATAGTAGTGGCCCAACCAGGATTTGGCGGTTGATTTTTTTGTCTGGGGTCTCGGGTTCGTTTCCCGTCCCAAGTGAGAAAAATTTATTTTAAATTAAATTTATTTCAATTCTAAAAAGCTTCAGATACCGAAAAAGACCTTAAAACAAATTTAAAAAAAAATTAAAAAACAAGAAAGTTACGAGAGCCAAAAAATTAGATAAAATAAATTAAAATTAATCCAAAACACTAGGTAATATGTTTTAAAATAGGTAGAGTTAAATTTGAAAATTCGAAAAAAACAACTACATTAATAAAGTATTAGAATTCTTTAGTTGATTTTATTGAAATTCCTCGAGACGCATGAGACATGTGTACTTGGCTTCAGTATAAAATTTGACTATCGAGAGATTTTTCGTTTTTGGGTTATCTAGTTAAACCACATTTTTTTGATATTTCCCTCGAAATTTATTAAATTTATTGCGAAAATATTAAAACAGGCATTTAAAAGCAATAAAATCTCTTTCTTAGCAGTGGCGTAGTGAGCTTAACTCGCGCCCGGGGCACAATACCTTTTAGCGCCCCCCCCCCCATTCGAAAACCATATAATATTATATGTAAAATATACAAAATTATTATATACTGGCACTAAATTTAAAATATATTTCCCAGAAATCAATTATAATAAAAATAAAATTATTCAGCAATGTTTTGCGGACCATTCGGCGCCCCTTTGTGAGTAGCGCCCGGGGCATGATGACCCCCCTTGCTCCCCCCTCGCTACGCCACTGTTTCTTAGAATTTTAAGTAAATATTTAGAGATTTTACTAGGAATAGATATTCATAGAATTTAGATTTTTTTCACAATAAATTTAATGAATTTTAAGTGAAATGTGGGTTAAGGGAATTACTCGAAAACGAAAAATCTTTCGAAACTCAAATTTTATACTTAAGATATGTAACAAACCATTGCGTTAGCGAATCGAGATTTTGATTAAAATCGACCAAAGAGTACTACTGTAATACTTTACTAATGTACTTTTTTAGTTTTTTTTCGATTTTCTCGAAATTTGCTCAGATCATACTACATAGTATTTGTATTACTTTTGAAGACAATGAGTCAAAAAATTAGATCTCTGATCATAATTTTTCTATGACTCCCAGAACCCCTCTTTCTTCCTAGATGCGCCACTCGCATAAGTAATATCTAATTATGTATACTAAGGATTATGCTAAATTATTAGGCGGTTCGTAGTGGCATATCAAGAATGGGGAGAGATTTGGGGTAAAACTCCTTCACCCATGGAGGAATTCTGCTTACGCCCCTGCAAATGAAATTATTTATTTTCTTGTGCCCAATGGAGGGTGGGGAACTTTGGGAACGTCAATGTTATCTATCACTTGATAATGATAATTGGAATTAAACGAAATCGGCTTGTTTTTTTGTTTTTTTTTTTTTATACTAGACAATCTGAGGCCTGGATTTTCTTGGCTTTTATACTGAATATAAAGAAAAAAAATTCTATATTTTATCAAAATCAGAAGATAGGCAGTCTTAACCACCCTCCTCCACCCCTTCATGTTATTCTGAATTAATTACAAGTGAATTTTCTCAGAACAAAAATGAACTGAAATATACCCTTTAAATAATTCATAACATGTAATTCAGGGGGTGAGGAAAAACTTGGATGTTTTTTCATCGATTCTCTAAAACTTTCTCTTCTTAAAAAAAAAATTTGAAGAAAAATTATTTATTTATTAGCAGAGCCGGCCAAAACCTGATTATAAAGTTGGTGTATGTGTGTGGCCCAAGGGCAAAAGAAGCCCATAACGGACTGGGGTTTTTGCATATTGCGAAATGCTTCCAACAAGAAACAACTTGCTATAAACAAAGTCTTAGTAGCATAAGTGAAATATCCCTGGTTCGATTGCCTATTTGATTTATCTTAAAAAAGCTGATGTTTGATCGTCAAGTTCTAACTTTACACGAACGCAACACCTGTCAATTATGTTAAATTATGTGACATTCAATGTATATAATACTAATATAATTTTTTAAATGCATACTATATTTTCGGACGGAGGGAGATTTTTTTTAATTCAATTAAAGAACTTTTTCGGCATCGGAGGCCATTTAGAATTTTTCATTGGTATCCAATTCATTTGAGATTGTCGCCTGGGATTCTATTATTGCTTTCTCTTACCCTATTCTAGATTATTTTTAAGATATACCATAAATGTTCAAAAGCGTAATGGGGATACACATTTTATTTCAACTTATTTCTCAAAAGAGAGTGATAAACAAGACAAGGGTGGTCAAAAAAGTTTTGAAAATTAATTAATGATAACTAGAGCTTTAATTATTAACATCTTTCGGCATTACCATCCCTACTTTTCTAAATTTAGCAGCAAAAATATAATAATAGTAGCCAGTGACGTCATATCAGTTTTAGGGGAGGGAGAAAGTATCCCAATTTTTTTTTCAATCTCCTTTAATACAATAGTAAGAAATTGTTTTTTCTCCCAACCAGCTGCGATTTTTCTTTTATAAAATATAACCTCTTCACGTTTGGGATTTAATGCATACTAGCAGGGCAGCCGACAGAGGGGGGCAGAGGGAAAAGTCCTTGGAGCCCGGGCTTCGTATATCGGCTTATAAAAAAAAATATTTTGAAACATACGACTTTAAAAGTTTAAATTTTAAACTTTTTTTGTGCAGTAGAGGGCTCGCAACAACTCTACAAACTAAGAACTAAATTTTTTAATAACAGTTACAAATTCTTCAGTCATTGTTCCTATAAAATTTATCATTTTATAACAGTTTATACTTTGATTAAAAATAAGGAAAATAGTTATTAGTTTAATCAGAGATTAAATATTTCTTATCGGAGCGTGATAAACAAAGAGAATTAAATTACGTTTTTCTTTTTTTTTTTCTAAAAAAAAATTATAATCAATTGAACACCTTAAGAAAATTTCATCTTTAAATTAATATAATGAATCAGAAATGTATTTATATTAATAATTTACAAGTATATTTAAGTTTTTCTTATTGAAAAACAAATAAGTGTTTGGAAAGCAAAGTGCGAGTCGAAGTTCAAATTCCCTGTTTATAATTCCGATGTACAAAAATAAAATCAAATGAATAAAATAAAAAAAAAGGGGGGAGAATCGGATAAAATGAAAATAGGACAAATACGTGTGCCAACTCCATATCTCCCCTCCAATTATATTTGTTTATACAAATCTATAATATAGGCCAAGACGGCGTATTTGTTCTATTTTTTTTTTTTTTTTTTTTTTGTTTCAAGACGCATAAGCCCTAAAAATTTAACTTTTTTTTTATCAGCAGTACAGGCTGATACGGAACGAGGATATCGTAAAAAATGAAAGAGCAACGCCCTGGTGCGACCTGCAACTCAAAGAGATAAAAAAAAAAATCTTTGGGCTTTGCGTTTAACGAAATAAAGATTTCAGTAAGGAGATAATAGAATGTATTAACAGACAAGAAAGTGTTTATTATTTTTAAATAATGTTAGAGTATTAAAAAAAATAGCAGCGCATTATAACTATTTTTTAAAATTGCAAATCAGGAAAATTTTAGCGAGGTATTTATTAAAATGTTTTGGTTTATATATAAAAAATATAAATTTGCTGAAGGGGTGAGCTTTCTTTTGGGCGTAGCCAGTCATTTTGATAGGGTGGGGCCTTATTTTGACACGGAAATGTGACATCATTGAAGATGTAAAGACACTGATACACTTCGATTAAATTTAATAGAATAAAATTAAGGCATTTTTACTTTCTCTTACCCTATATATGAAATATATAGAAAAAAAGTATTGCCAAAAATTCGATGTCGAGATTTTGATGGATGTTTTTTAATTTATTGTTTTTGTTTTTTTATTTAAAAGATTTTATAAATTTTATAATTTGAAAGATATTAGTAAATTGACTTTCTCCTTCATCATTCAATGATTTAGAAAAATTTTATATTTCGAAATTTTGTATGTTTGAGAAAATGAAAGGGCCATTGTCAGAGAATAATTGACCTTTCTCCCTCCCCTTTACCCTAATGATTTTACCACCAACCAAAATATAAAGCCTTATATAATAATTTATTTTTACACAAATATCAAATTTTATTTAAATTATATAAAATTATTTATTTCTATGTTTCAAATAATATTTAATATTTCTCAAGTGTTAATGTTTTGTAAAAATTTATTATAAGGGTTTTTACTTATTTTTAACATAAATTTTATCCCCTCCAGCAAAAAACCATAAATCGCCAAGAAAGCGTAAAAGTAATAACGTCAGAAAGAATGTCGGTCATATAAGAGAGAGAGAATTTCCAAGGTCGAAATTTTAAAAGAGGAAGGCAGGGTTTTTTTTTTATTATTTATATCGGTCATTGAACTCTCGGGCTATTTTTAACGGAGCTAAAAACTGGGCAGGCCAACCGACCTCGAGGGGATTTTTTTGTGGCCGGGTTGAATGCTGGTCGATATGCCTGAGAGCGCAGCGCGCTTTCGGAAAGTTGCCCGTGCCCGGCCCCATTGATTTCCTACCTACTAGATAGGAGTAGGAGTGTAGGGGAGTGAATCACTAGAATGAATAGAGTAGGAGGCCTGGGTTTTTTTCCGTTTGAATGTTTTTCTTGTTGCCTTGGCTTTCGGTTTATTTCAGGACCCAACGTGGAGGAGAGCCCGGGCTGAGGTTTATTTTGAGGCCCGAGGCTTGGCTTGGGTTGTCGGCCGCCCCTCCGTCGCCCCTACAACACGCCGCCGCCGCCTGCGCCGTTTTTTTCTGTTTGAAAGCGCGACAGAGCGAGCCTCGAGCCCTCGGCTCACTTCGCTTTTAGGGCCCGGGGGCCTCACCACGCTTTCGATTCTTTAACATTTGTGTTCGTGTGTGCTTGCTTATCAATATGCGGTTATCATGAAGAGAAGAGAGCGGGGCGTGTCGGTAGCCAGGCCCAAGAGGGCCTGTTCGCAATTGGAGCCCAAAGACGAACAACTCATGCTTGTACTCGGCGACGATGACTGTTTATGCTTCGGCTGCAACGGAACTCAACTCAAACCCCACCAGCCACGTGATTTCAGCTACGCTTTGCTTACCAAACACCCGAAAAACGGGCGCACGTTCCAAGCCTCTTGGTATGATCGTTTCGCCTGGCTTAGTTTTTGTACAAGACGTCGCGCTGCTTTCTGTTTTTATTGCCAGTGGGGCGCGGCACGACCATGGGAGTTTTCACCATCCAAGGCGGAGACGACATTCACCACACGTGGATTTACGGCATGGAAACGAGCCATTGAAACGTACCGGAATCATGAGGCATCTCAAGTACACGGAATTGCAGTGGGCCTTTGGGCGCTGCGCCACGAGATGCCTGCGTCACCTCAGGCGTCGCGAGATGGCGCTTCTACCGCCCCTCCAAAACCGACGACCATTGACCATCCTCTTGCGCACCACCTAGCCACCCGTTATGGCAGACATTGCTTCTGCGTCATTGTTGACACTAGCGCCACACCGGCCCGTACTCAGCTGCGTTGGGTTGACACTGCCTTCCGTATACATCAGGACTTCCTAGGAATTGTCAATATCGGCGAAGACACCAATGACAATGACCGAAATCTCCGTGCCTTGCTCGACATGCAAGGCCTTAGTCATAAACATTGCATTGGCTTCTCTTTTCGAGGGGTTGAGAACACAGATAATTACATCCCCTCAATGGATGGCGAAGTCCAGGCGATCTTACAGCAAGCGGCTGCTAAAATTGCACCTTGTGAACAAGCTCTTCAACTGGTGGCCGAACTTCATCATATCGTGCACACAAAGCCGCACCAGATCATTCCTCTGGAGAGCATTCGAGGCTACCTGCAAGACGCCACCTTTATCAAAACGGCCACATTTACTAAAATTCTCGAACATTACGAGGCCATCTGTGATGCACTTCAAGCGCGGGAAGACACGACTGAAATCGCAAATCTTATGCGTCGTTTTGACACATTTTTTGGTTTGCGTTTGTGTCATATGCTCTTTGCTATCTCAACAATCGCCACAGACAGCCTGGCAGGCGAGTTGACACTGGCGAAATCATCTAAAATTCTGACCATCACACGCCAGGCTCTAATCGCCAAAGCCAAACATGCAGTTTCCTTTCACCAAGAAATGGCTACGACTGCCTCACGCCTATCACTTCAAGACATGAACAACGACGAGGACGCAAGTGAGATGTATGCCAATCATTATCGAGAAGCTTTCGACTCCCTTGTAAACGCCATCGATCGTCTTTTGGAACATCCCGCCACACGACGCCTTTCTGAAGTGGAGTCGGCATTAGTGGCAGCATGGAAACGCCGGGACGTCAATTTTTCTACACCCACCTCAGATTATCTTTCACGCCACGTGCAGCTCGGACTATTATTGCCACAAATGATGATGTTGGCACCTTTACTTCAACCATGCGCGCCGGCCGCTCAGGATGGAGGCATCGCCGAAGTCGTCGCCGCCTTCCGCAACTGCCGTTACGCAGAAGACTTATTACCCGTTGTATCCCGTCTGGTCAGGATCTACTTGGCGCATCCGCTCGGCACAGCGATGCGCGCAGTGTGATGTAGCCCCCTCACCCTCTCAAATTAAGACTATTAATTTCTTAACTAGGGCTGTGCAATAATCGATTTTAAATTTTTACGTGAATAAAAAATATTACAATATTAAAAATGTCAAACTTAATCTTTAAAGAAAGGACCGGAGAATAAAAGCCATTATTTGATAGACTCCTCTCTCATCAACGCTCGCTTAAATTCACGTCTGCCTCCTGCTTCTCGAAAAATTTTAAAATAATTACACTATTTATGACACGGGCCCTCCGCCAAATCATTTTTTGTACTGATGATGACCAGGGGTGATGCCGGTTGAAATATCTACCAATTGAAAATGATGTGAGAGGAGACCATCAAATGCTGCGGCTTTTATTCTCCGGTCCTTTCTTTATACATGTAATGCAGCGAAAAACTTATAATTGTAACTTAATTTTTAAATAAGCCAAAAATTGATTTTTTTTTTTTTTTTTAATTATTTAATAATTTATTTTGTAAAATTATGAAAGAAAAAAAATTCCAGAGAAAAATAAATTTTTGGCTTGATTGAATTTCTTAAGTAAGAACAAGGGTGGCGATTAATGAGGAAGTCTGGGAGGGTCCCGACCAAGTAAAAATGCCTCCTCTCTCTGATAGTGTTATTTATTATTATGTAAAAATAAATGTCCTTGTTTAGTTATTTTTTGTAAAAAATATTACACTTGTGAAAAAAAAAATTGCCTCATCCCTTTAATCATAAATCGCCATCCCTGAAAGAGTTAAAAGTAAAAATTTCTAAAACAACATTTGTCAAGAAATCGATTATTTATTTTTCAAATAAAATTTCGCACATATTAGTCCTTTCTATTCTATTATTGCAAAAAAAAGATTCGATATATTTTAATATCAGAGTCCTAATGTTTGTTATCTCAAAGATTATTATATAATAAAATAAAAATATTGTTTTGATATAAATAAAAATTATCAATGAATTGAAAATTTATTTATTTTAATAAAAAATTTTCACAATTTTTGATAACCTAGTAAAAAAAAAAAAAATGATTTCAAATACATAAGTGTTATTTTTGTTTACAATTTATTTTTTATGTTAATTGATTTCTCAACACCTCAAAAAAAAAAAAAAAAAAAGAATTGCGCGTATATAATTCTGAATATTTATTTACTTATATGCGTTCGTTGGTTTCTTTAATACTTCCTTATATATTATTCTTTCGGGAAATGTTCCAAAAAAAAAAAAAAAAAAATGTGTAAAGTGCGTGTGTCCGTCCGTCCTTTGCTATTCATAGATCGTTTTGAAATAGAGGATATGCGCAGTAGAATTTCCAGCCAAATTATTTATCGAATGATGATTATAATAAACGTTATATGATTAATTTAAAATGTTATATTTTCAAAAACTTTTTATGAATATTTCAACAGACAATAAATTATTTTAGTTAGATATTTAATTAAAATTGTTTAGTATTGTTTATTCATATAAATTAAAATTTTTTGTTTAATGATAATTCAATATTTTTTTTTTTTTTTTTGCCGGATGTTGATTACATGTATTTTAATAATTTTATCAATGGCTCGGTGCCACAGATGAAAATAAAGAGGAAAAAAAATAAAATTTTTTATCTCTAAAACAAATATTGAAATATTGTCCAAAATTGCTCGCTCATTGTTTTTATATTAAAATTTTTTAATTTGTATATAATTTCAATTTAATTTTTTTACGCACAATATTTTAAATTTCTAATGTAGATAAAATTAAACCAAATTAATTTTTTGTCAAACCGTATCCAAATTTTTGTTTATGAAAAGGACGGAATTTATCAAATTCATCTGATTTTGACTTGGAATTTTTTTGAACATGTAGAACACTGATCTGTAGTTTAGTTGTAAAATAAGAGAAGCCGAAAATAATATAACGTTTATTATTAATATATTCTAAAGAACGCGATTTTTATATAATAAAATTTAGTATTAGAAGGAGAATAAAAAGAGAGAGCAGCTAATTTCCCTCAATGTTGACGTTTCGGTCCTGTTTAGGGCCATCTTCAGAGCTATTAACGGAACAATCATCAATCGGGGGTGTTTCATTCATAAGCCGTGTGTTCAGTAAAAGTGAAATGTGGAAATTAATATCGATAATGACACATTATATTAGTAAATATAGATACAATTTATATTAATATGATTTATTTTGTGCAAGTCCTTTATAATTGTTTTGTTAATAGCTCTAAAGAAGGCCCTAAACAGAACCAAAACGTCAGCAATGAGGGAAAAATAAACGAAAATATAATTAGCTGCTCTCTTTTTTATTCTTCTTCTACTAAAAAAAAAAATTAAAATGACAATCACGAATTTTGATTACAAACTATTATTATTTCAAAATAAATTTGAAAAACTCTAAGTGAGAGAGGTACACGAAAAACAAATTTATTATATTTTATAATTTACTTATTATTTTTTAATCAATTCTCGAAGGTTTACTTTGAAGCTTTGCAGGGTGTACGGGGGGGGGGGGGGGGGGGGGCCCCCCCGTTAATATTTTATATAATAATATTTTTTTTTTTAAAATAAAAAATTTTTTAGGGGGGGGGGAAAAAGAAATCCCCGGGCGGGGGTAAGCGCACGCCATGGGGTGTCGTACAGATTTTTTAAATAATTTTAAACATTTATTTTAGCTGTCAGCAAATAAAATTTCTGTAAAATAATTGTTTAAAATTATTAAAAACCCTGCAAAGCTTCAAAGTAAACCTTCGAGAATTGATGAAATTCTGCTTGAGCTATTTCTTGGAGATATTATTATTTTTTGTAACACCTCTTCTAATTATTCAATGGAAACAAAGTTTGACTCATTTATTTTGGAACGTATGGTATAAATCAAATAATGAAAAAAAGTTTTGTTTTAATTTTAAATTGAAGTTCTTTCCTGTTTCTTTTTACCGGACGAAATAACTGTTCCCGTTAAAAAATAAATATTAAGCAAAGGTTTTTACTAAAGACTAACTTAATCATTCTCATAATAATAATTTTTTTTTTTTTTTTTTTTTTTTGAGAGAACAAGGTCATTACAAAGAGAGTTTTTAAAATAAATTTATTTGTTTGGATTTATTTTTGAGAATGCTACTAATTTATTTAATAAAGAAAAACCAAAAATTTATTTAAGGCTTCGAATGTTACGAGTTTGTTTTTTTTTTTTTTTTTATTTAAATTATTTTATAAATAATATACAAATATATTATATTTATATATCAGATTTGTGATATTTATACAAAGAAATGTGTCCAAAGATTGTTTAATAAATAACTCCTATCGGTATCATTTTTATTCTCTTTTCCTCCTAAATTTGAGATGAAAATGTTCTAACGAGACCATCGATAGCCGTCGAATAAAATGCAATTTTTTGGATTTTTGGGAACCGTTTATACAAATTTTTAAAAACAAATCTTAAAACAAAAAAAAATCCAGGAAACTTAGTTTTGTCATTAAATTATGAAAAATTTTCGAAAAATTCCGAGAGATGGTAGTAAATTTGGTACAATGTATTTATGCCCTTATTTATATGATTTTATTAATCATTTATAATACATGTATGTATATATTGAAAATATCTAAAAATTAAACAAAAATATTTTTAAAATTTATTTTTTTTGGTATTTTTAGAATTTGTTTATCATTTTTTTTGTTTGGAAGATAGGAATTTTTAAAATTTTGGTTATCAAAAACCTAGTTTTGAGAAACATGAGTTTAACTTTTGTTTTTTTCAATTTTTTGATAAAAAATACATCGAAAATGAATCGAATTTTTTCATATTATAAGATGAAGAACTAGGGAATCGGAATCAGTAATAAAAAAAAAAATGATTTTTTTGAACTTTTTTAGTAAATCAAGGCTCTCTAAAATCGATTTTCTCTTTTTGCTTCCTTTGATGCAAACACTTTGATAACTTCGTTAAGATCGAGTTTTTTAGCCCGCCCGGCCCGGCCCGTGGGCCCCCCAAGGCCCGGGGCCCCCCGCATCGCGGGGTCTGCTGGGGTGTACGTTACGCCACTGTGTTAAAATATCTAATTAGTTTTCGAGATATATTCATTTGAATTTTGAAGATATTAATATTCAATAAATATCTAGATTTGGACCTGACAAGTCCTATCTAATAATTTAAAATATTAGATATTGAGAAAGAAGAATTTGAAAAAAAATTTTATTTAATCAATTTTAAATAAAATAAGGATTTCTTTTTACCTTTATCAATTTCACTAATCTTAGCAACTCAAGCATTGATTTTGAAAATATGCAATTTGGTATCCTTTATTGATTATAGTTTAAAAATTTGTTTCGAAAGGGCTTAGTGGAAGGGCAGATTGGATCTCTTGGTTAGAAAACAGTGGGTGAAAAAAAATCAAGGGTATGATGACAAGAAGCAATGCGGGAGGCCCCCCAACCAGGAGTTGTCCCTAGGGGCACGAAAAAAACATCGAAACGCCAACAAAGGGCGTCACCGCAAAAAAAAAAAAAATTTGTCAAAAGAAAATTTTCTTTCAAAACTTACAAATCACCACTGGAAAAAATAAGGGATTTTTAATCAATAATAATAAAAAAATGTTTATATATTTATAAAAGTACTCTCCAACAAGAATCGATAATAAACAGAGGCGTAACGAGGAGGGTAGAAGGATAAAGGCACGTGCCCCTGGGCGCTAAACATAAAGAAATTGTTTTTGGTATTTTTCTATATGGTTGAGCAAAAAAAAAGGGACCAGGAGAATTGAAGGTAGGGAGAAAACACACAAAGGAAAAATTCTGGGAAGAGAGTGTTGAGAAAATTGGCAGTTTAAATCTCGAAAAGGTAAAAGTGGAGGGCTCAAAAAAAAAAATAAATAAAGCTGACGTACTGTACTAAATAAAAATTCAATATTATCTTAATTTTTAAATTATATTTAAAGAAAAAAACATATCTATAACAATATTAGAATATTTTAATATTTCTTTAATTGTAATCTTAATTTACGATTTTCAAATTTACTTAATTAGTAGGCCTACTCGAAACATAGTAATGTCAAAAAACATTCCCTCCCCTTGCAATGAGCACAAGTTTTTATATTATTTTTCGATAAATAGAATAAAATTATAAGGATCGCCCCTTTGCTTTTGAAGTGTAAAATTTACCGCTAATTATTGTTTCTTATCAAACATTCGATATTTAAAAATAAATTTTTGAATAGAATTGAAGGGAATTATTTGCACACTCTCTCTTTTAGAGTTACGAATGAATTCAGAATTAAAATAAAAATTTTTCTTCTTTTTTAAATTAAAATAATCATGAAGGGGGGTTTCATTTTCTTTTTTTCTATCAGATTTGACTTTATATTGAGGACGCTAGGGAAATATACTCTATGCCCGGCCCTTTAGGGATTACCATTTTATATATAAATTAAATAATTTCATCAAGGTTACGGCGGCTGCAGAGAGGAATTCGCAGGAAGAGGGAGATGCTCCATCCCCTTTTGCACTGGCTAGGCGGGAGGACTAGTACCAGTGGCGTACCGAGGGCGGAGGGGGCGGTCCGCCCCAGGCCCCGAGCCGGCATAGGCTCCCATATATTTATAAAAAAAATTTAATGAAAGTTTCTCTTTGAGAGGCACCGGGCGGGGCCCCCAGGGCTCAAATGAAAACGGAAAAATTTAGATAAAAAAAAAAACAAAATTTAATGAAAATTTCTCTTTGTCAGGCCCTGGGGCCCTCAGGGCTCAAGTAATAACGGAAAAATCTAGATAAAAAAAAAAAATTTAATGAAAATTTCTCTTTGAGAGGCTCTGACCCCTTGGGGTTCAAGCATATACGGTATTTTAAAAATATTTTTGTGTATGGAGGAGAGGGATATTTAAAGATGAGCACCCGCTCCCCGCAAAAAAAAATTCAATATAAGGTCCCCTTTTCTAGTGCCCCCAACTGCCTCGGTACGCCTCTGACTAGTACTAGTGACAGGGGTTGTGCAACTAGTTAAATGTTTTGAATCCTTGTTATCACTATTTTTTTTAGGAATGGCGGAACTATTTAAAAGAAAATAAAGATCAGTTTAGATTTTTCAAAGTGGATCTAGAAGTTAGATTAAAGCCTTGCACGTAGGCCCGTATCCGGCCCGCCCCGCGGGCAGGTTTGGGCTGGCTTTAAAGGCCATAAAAAATTATGGGCTGGTACGAGCGGGTAGCAAGTCTAAATAAACGAGTACGGGCGTACGGGCATGCAAATGAATTCGGGCTGGCACGGAGCTATTAAAAAAAAAATCAAAAAAATTTTAAAAATTTCTTTTTTCCGACACCTGAGATCAAGAAAAAGTTTAGTTTAAAAATTTTTTTGATTAAATAAATAAATAAATTTTTTATTGTAAAAAATTCCGTCGGGTATGGTGGAATACGGGCACGTACCAAAAAAAATCCCCCTGCAGGACTCTAAGTTGAAAGAAAGTGGGTTAATAAATAGTAATATTTTATTTACTTTCTTTTTATAATTTTTTTATTTTCTTTAAGAATTTTCATAACTTTGTTAGGTACTGTCTTATGTAAGCAAATTTTTGACTGTTTCAAAACCCCCTCCACTTTTTATTGGAAGAATAGAAAAAAGTTTTGGCATAACATTTGATCCTTAAGTTCAATTGGTAATAAATAGCAGGATAATTTTTTTGGGGAATAAAAGTTTTGTTTGATTATTTCTACTAGACATCGAATAAGTGATTTGATGTTGACGTTACCTGTAATGAGAGAGAACTTGACGGCAAACTTAGGAGGAATCTTGGTGATGACGTTGCTGGAAAGGTTGCACCCTTTGAGTGTGGTGTGTCGCATCAGATGATAAACTGCGTCAGGCACTTGCATCAATTGGCACTCGGACAGATCTGCAAGCCAAACAAAAAAAAAAAAAAAATTATTCTAATTGCTGTGTTTCATAATCACCCATTTTTAATTTAATAATATACTTTTATATTAAATTTCAAACGAAAGAAAATTACCAAATCAATAAAACAAAAAGGCAATAATAAAATTCTCTATATCAGGGAACAAGCAGCTGGAAACACGAAATGCGGGTACCTTTTTTTTTTTTTTACTGCATGTTTAATGTGCTATTTAGAGCAATTTTTTTCTTTAAATATTTGTAAGGGAAACGAGAATGTAAAAATAAAAATTGATTTTACTTTTCTTAATTTGTGACCTAAACATTTGCTTAATTATTAATAAAAGTATTGGACGGGATATATTTTTTATTAGATAAACCTAAATAAAAAAATCTGGTGTGATGGTCGCACAGCACACAACTTTCTCTTTGAATTGTTCTGTGAGTGTACCAGTCAGTGGCGTCATTTCAACTTTTTCTTGGGGGGGGGGGGGGCAAACATTATTTTTATTTTCTTAAAATTTACTTACAAATGGGTACTCAAATTTGGCCAAAACATATTTAATTTAATTAATTGTTTAATTTTGTACAGTTTGTATACTCGTAGATGTATTTTGGAGTATTTTATTTAGAATAATATAAAATTTTATAAAAATCAGAGCCCTTGGGGGGGGGGTGCCAAATGCCCCCCCTCTCCGCCCCCCAAATGACGCCACTGGTACCAGTTGTGTTCTGTGCTTTTCACACCAGATTTTTTTGTGTCGACATATATTTAGTTTCCGCCGATATATTAAAATTCAAGATATACAATTTATAAACATAGAAAAATATTTATATTTTATTACCATGGTAAGAATATTACAAGAAAAAAGTGTACTTCAAAAGATTTCAAAGGCAAAATGAGAATATACATATAAAAAATAATTGATTTATGAATTTTAATCAAAATCTTTGGAGCCAATTTTGAGAAAATCGAAAAAACTGAAAAAGTACATCAGTAAAGTACTAGTACTTTGTTTAAAAGCTTCGTGTTACGTGTAAGAGGTGCATATCTTAAATTTGTTCCAAATTAGCAAAAATTATTTTAAAATAGCCCGTAATACCCAGATTTATTTGGTTTATTATTTATTTATTCTTTTTACTGAGAACAAGTTTTTTTTTACACCGATAAGATTAGATAAAAAATTATACCAGACCCCACTCTCTCTTTATCGTTATTGATTCCAGAAAATTAAATGACACATAACGAAGATGATGTAAGAGAGCAACGATCTTAAAAACAAAGAGCGTAAAAAGGGGGGGGGGAGAGAATCAATGTGGTCTGGTCATTTTGTAGCAAAAGCTTTTAGCAGGTGTTTCAGTTAGAGAGATCCTAAAATTCAATATGTTTATTGATTGCGTATTTGTATGGCTTTTCTGAGTCAGAATCTCTGGCTTCCTCTGCCACAAAGTGACTAACTAAAGCGCATTTTCCGAGGTAGGGTATAAGAAAAATTTTCTTAGAGAAAAAACTTTAAATAATTTATTAATAAAATTTGTAAAATGTTAATCATATCAAAAACATTTCGGCTCTGGAATAGGCTTTCATATAAAGTCAAGTGATTTGAGTTATACTATGTCAAAAATTCAACAAAATGTCGTGGAGGAAAATAATATATTGTCCAAAGGTTTTTCCAAAAGTATCATATCAAAATATAATTTGTGACATAGATCTTTTTCCTGATGCTTTTAATAAAATAGTGGCAAGGCTGAGATGAGGGTATTTTTAAAAATAATTACGCGGAACAATTAATAGGGAATTTTTATCGGCCACGAGCCAAAAGCAATTTCACGATTCTTGTATTTCTTAAGAAATATTTAAGAAATGACAGATTTTATTTATTATTGACAAATTTATTGGGATTTCCCATGTTGGATGAGTTCAAAACTTTGCCAACAACGAGAGATTCTCGATTTGAAACATACATATTTGTAAAAATACAGATAAAATTTTAAATTGTGGAGGGGGGAGGGGTATTCATTCTCGATACATAGGTCGATTTTTTATAACTTTAACCCTTTATCCTCTCTGTCGAATATTGTAATATAAATACTAGGGTTAAGTAAATTAAATCGGATTGACAAAAGCCTATAAAAATGAAAAAAAAAAAAAAAAAAAAAATGTTCCCAACAATAAAGGTTATATTAGTTTAAGCTCAAATCATTGAATACGTCTACAAGGAGGGGTGCTTCAAGAATTAATTGGTTTGTACTTTCTCTTTCCTATACCTATGAAATTATATATAGACCTTATAGAGAGAAAGTATTGGAGAGAGAAAATTCGATGTCGCAAAAAAGTGGTTTTCGCAACATGGTCTGTCTGTCTGTAAACAAAATATCTCATGAACGAAAAGAGCTACGAGGTTGAAATTTTATATTCAAGTTAAACACCCCTTTGAGACGTAACAAGAAGCTTTTGAACAAAATCGGCCAAAAAGTACTAGTACTTTACCGATGTACTTTTTCAGTTTTTTTCGATTTCTCAAAATTCGGGTAACGATTTTGATTAAAATTGATAAATCAATTATTTTTTAGATGCTCTAAAATGTACCTGGTATTTTGCCCTCAAAATTGTGTGAAGGCCACTTTACTGTTGTACTTCATAGTAAAAATAAGAAAAATGTTTGCCATGGTAACAAAATATAAATATTTTCCGACGTTTATAAATTTTACATCTTGAATTCAAATGTACAGTACTGTCGGAAACTAAATAAATGGCTAAACAAAAAATATGTGCTCTGAGACCAGTCTTTCCAGATTTTTATAAAATTTGTTCGAAATTTCTAATTTTCTAATTATCTTAATCCTCAAAATACCCACGAAACTTTAACCCTTTGTATTTTCTTTCCGAGTGTAGATATAATTGCTAAACGCTCTCAAGGTCCGCCGAAAGAAGACATTGCTTCTAATATTTTATAAAATAAATAATTTCCAGATTTTTGGAAAGAAATGTTTTCGTATCTAAAAAAAAAAAATTCCGTTCAAGATTCTTTGGCCATCTGTGCGGTATTCGCAATTCACGCTCATTTGGCATGGCCTTTCTAACTTCCCAGTCTATTTTTGAAAGTCTGTCTCCTTGCATGCACGCTTCTAACTGAAAAAAAAAAAATTATAGTTCTATTCGTTTGAATAAAAATAATCGGATATTCTAGTAAAGAATTGAAAATTTTTACCAGAAAGATGGACAACTCATATCAAATTTCAATCCTATTTTTGTTCAACCTTACTTTATTTTTACTTCTACTAGAAAAAAACCTAAAATAGATTTCCAGGTTGTGACAGACTTTTTCTGGAAGATGAAAAGGTAAAAAAAAACTTGAAAGGAGGTTATTTTGTATTATTATTTTATATAAAGAATTTACTTCCTTGATCCGATATCATCAATATGATCAAAATAGAGATAAAAGTCATTTTTTGTGTGGATTTTTTTTTTTTTTTAATCTGTTATCAATTGCAATTCTTTGTTTTACCTATCTTAAAAAAAAAAAAAAAAAAAATTATCAGCTTTTGTGATAAGCAAACAATCTACTGCTCTAATAATAAATCATTCCCTTTTAAAAAGTAGTATATCTTTTCTTAAACTCCACTTGTTTTTTATCAATTCTAATATGAATGTATTTTTTTTGTTTTTTATTTTTATATCAAAAAGAACACTCTCTACTGTATTAATACATTATAGGTTTCGAAGATATCACTTTCATCTTACTATTAGCATTGCAAATTTTTTAAAATAAATTAAATTTTTTTATTATGAATTATTGGCCTTTGCACCAGGGTATGTCTGTCTCTCTGGACTGTTGTTTGATATGGCTGATATTTATTTGAAATGGCAGACTTGTCAACAATTACACTTTTTTTATATGTAGATAGATAATTAGTAACACTTAACATGTTAATAATCATATATTTCTTAAAAGCCTTGCCCTATTTTTAAAACTATTTATTGGATTTTAGAAGTATAATGAAATATACAAGCAATATAATTTATTCAACCTACCAAGACATAATAAGTTTGAAAATAGATTCCTGAATGTGATTATTAAGAGCGGGATAGATTCCCCCTGGGAAAGGATGGAGTGGACCACGACGTTAATGAAGGTTATAGTGAATCATGAGAGCTCTATTTGTTGATTGAGAGTGAGACATGACAATGCTCACCCAATATCCCTGATTCTGAAGCTTCCTCGCATCGACTGACGACTCTCGTTACGCCACTTGCCATGGCTCAGCAGAACAGCACAAACACTAGCACAAACAACACCAATACAACAACACTACAAGGACTCGAGCTCGCTGCCGCTAGGGGCGCCACCTGCCGGAACATCACATGACCGCCGCCATTTATAAATATCCATCCCTCGTAGGAAGACTAATTTTATTCTTTAAAATAACACGACCTATTTTTTCAACTTTATATTTCCGCATACCTATCTGGTTAGTAATAATAAATTTTACTTTACAGAAATCTAAAAGCAATTTTTTTTTTAATTAAACAAAAAGATATTATAGCAGAGTAAGTGCAAGGGATTTTTTTCATTTCAGGTTATAATGAACCAATTATTGCGGATTTGTTGCAGGATGAAAAAACGACGTGAATAATGAAATTAAACTTATAATCTTGAGTTGAAGACAACTCAAGTTCAACTTATCAAACACCCTGTAATACCTCCTCTTGAGGAGAGAAAAGAAAACACACCTCAGTATATTCTCTTGAAAGTTAGTCCTCCGAGTATAAGAGGCATGGCTAATCGGATTAAGAATCTAGAGTTGCAAAACGACTCGGGTTCAAGTCCCCCTTATCGTAAAAAAAAAATGCCAAAGCCTCCTCCTAAGAATTCACTGGCTATAGGAAAGGACGGATTTGAAGGACAATTAATGGTTGGAGAGGGAAGAACAAAACACCAGTAATGTCGCAGTTCAGAATTCCTCAGGTTCAAAATAACAATTTTTAACAAGAGAGTGAGATTTTCTGTTGGCGAGGCCAAACGCCCCATGGTCCCCGGAATCGAACCCAGGATCTCCAGCCTTTCCGGGGCATCGGTGTGCTGTCCATTGCACCAGACCACCGGACCCTTGACCAAAATATCAATTCCAATACCAAATAGTCCCCCAAATAATCACGATCAGTTCTGACAGAAAGACTTAAGAAATTATTTATTCTTATAATAAGTGAATAGCTCCTAATTAATATAATGAACAAATATTAGTTGAATAAATCAAATAAATTCAAAATCGTTAAAAAAAGAGGAGAGAAGTTGATCTAGGCTGATGGATTAAAAAAAAAAAAAAAAAAATTTAAAGCCTTTTGTTTTTTGTAATTAAAACTATGATGTTTCAAATCTTAATATCTAATGGCGAGATTTATAAAAAAAGAAAGAAAGAAAAGATCATGCAAATAATTTGCGATGTTTTCACTTCACTTCAGGTTCACAGATTTAAAGTGAAAAGTCATTTCTCATGACTTCCGGTGTCTTCGAGTTCCTCTTCAAATTAATAATAAGAACTTGTTACCTAACTATTCAAATTTCTCACATTCTATCATGAAATTCACTTCATTTGATCACTTGATAACGAAAAATAATTCGACTATAAAATTCTTCCTTGACTGTAAGCAAGGATTGACCAATAAAATATTTTTTTTTTCTAAGTAATCAATCAAAAATATTAATATAATAGGATAAAACTTGAAGTTTACATATTTTTTGAATGCTATGCATAAAATATGTAATGGCTTTAGTTACGACAAAATAAATTCTCTTGGTAAATAGCCCTCTGGGAACTTGGTTTATTTGTCAATGTCTTTTTGAATCAACTCGCTCTCTCTGTTTTGCCCACCCGAACGTTTCTACTTTTTATTCCGAACTGCTTTCAAACTTTAATAATTGAATAGTTATTTATCAAACTGAAACAAAAAGTAAATATTTGTTTGCTGTTAATTAATGAACGGATAAAAGAAATCTAGACTGAAAAGTGAAATTTTAGGTCATCGGTTAAGGGCTAGAAATTGAAATACTTTGGAGTATCATTTTGTTATAGTGGAGAAAAGGGTTGTTTTTTCTTGAGGTTAGACTTTTGATCTACTTTCCCTTGTTATTTATTTTTCTTTAAGATCTTTTCTGACCTTTTTTTTACAATTGTCCCATTTTTACTTTCTCTTACCTATGTATATATGTAATATATATATATAGAGAAAGTATTGGATTCATGTCAAAAATTCGATGTCGAGATTTTGATGGATCTTCACGTTTGAGGTCCCCTGAATCCAAAATGGTTTTCGACATGGTCTGTCTGTGGGGGGTGGGGTGGGTGGGTGTGTGTGTGTGTGTGTGTGTGTTCAATTTTAAGCATGAAGGAATTGAGCTACAAGGTTGAAATTTTATATTTAAGTTAAACACCCCCGGGACCGGAAAAATAAGCTTTTAATCAAAATCGGCCAAAGAGTACTAGTACTTTACTGATGTACTTTTTCAGTTTTTTTCGATTTTCTCAAAATTTGCTCCAACGATTTTTTTTAAATTCAAAAATCAATTATTTTTAGATTCTCTTTCAATGTATATTCTCATTTTGCCCTTGAAATCTTCTGAAGACCACTTTACTCTTGTTTCATAGGGAAGATAGGAGAAATGGTTGCCATGGTAACAAAATATAAATATTTTCCCACCGTCCCCTTTTAAAGTTGACATATGCTAATTCAACGTATCACACCTACTTGAAGGAACCCCATCCTGTTTACAGCTCACAATGGGGGGGGGCCCCCCCCCCCCCCCCGCTATAAAAACAAGGATGGGCAGGATCGTGACTTATTGGATTTAAATCCGATAATCCTATCCGATCCAGGATTTTCGGATCTGGATCAAAATCCTTTTTTTTTTGGGAGAGTATTTTCGATCTAGATTGAAATCAATTTTACTCTCTGGATTTAGGATTGGATCGCCAATCATTTTCGAAGATTTAGCAATCCTGAATTTTTGCGATCCTTTTCAAAGGATTGCCAATCCTTTAAAAATTTTTAATTTTTAAAAAATACGTAAATCCTTTTGATTCATCCAAAATCCAAAAAATCAAGTCCGGATCGAATTTTTAGATCGCGGATCTGGATTTGAGAATCAGAACAACGATCCTTTTTCTAAATGGGATCGGATTGCCCGTGTTTAACGGATCGCTGATCCTTTTGCAGAAGCAGGATCGGATGGACTGAAGGACCCGGACCTGCAGATCGGGTCGCTAATCTTTTTTAAAGGATTTTGCCCATCTCTGGTTATCTGAGATTTAAACAGATCCTAAAGAGCCTCAGATGCCAAAAAACTAAATAAAAAATGAGAATGATAAAAAATAAAATAAAAGTAAAATGATAAAGGTCATGTTATCAAGCTGAAATAATTCATTATGTTCCGCATTTGTGATGGGATCAGTTTTTCTCCTTGTCCACTAGGCTCCTTGTAAGGGGATCTGCCATATATGGTACAGGCCTTGCCTTGGAGGCTGCCAAGATCTTCTAGCGAATTAATTGAAATTAAAAATATATAAATAATAAATAAAGAAAGAAAGAATGAAAACTGATTTCCTGGCGCGAAGAAAGAGAGAGGTCAAGGCAAAAAAAAGTTTTTTTTTTTTAAACAATATAAAAATAAATTAGAGGAGGAGACAGGTCTTCAATCTTAGATAATTATAAATATCTTGATATTTTAAAAAGTTTATATTTAAATCAACCCTTTTCCGTTCCTAGCGGAAGTGATTTTTTTTTTGTTTTGTATTTTTATAACGGTGAGAAGAGAAAATACAAAGTTGAAATTAATGAAATCGCGTATGTAGAAAGGCTCAATAAGTAGTAAACTAAAATTTTTATTGTATTATACAAATGTGATTATATTTATTTATTTGTACTAAATATGGTATAGTGGCAGCTTTTTGTCATATAAATAAAATAAATTTGGAGTTTAGGCCTATATTTATTTATTTTTTTCGGCATTTTAAACCTTATTTAAATGGTAGTCAATTTAATTTAAACAGGAAAAATTCGATTTTTCGGGAAGATAAGCAAACCCCTGACTTCTAGCACAAGAGGCGAGGCCTCTACCTCTCTACGTTTGTGTTACAACGCAGGACATTTGCTTTATTTATACTGAGATATACATATTTTATACATTTTTTTTTTATTATTATTCTAGTTGGAATAAGAATTGTGATTATTTTTTTTTAGAAAGATAGTGACAATGACAATATGAACAAAAGCCAAGGGATGTGAGTTGAGATCTAAGATATTCCGAATTTTTTTTTTTTTTTTTTTTTTTAAGGTCCTTCTGGCATCTAAGGCCATTTAGACCCCATCCCTATTTATTTCAAATGATTTGTAGCAAATCAAATGAAATAAATTTTTCTCCGGGATGGGAAGCGAACCCGGGACTCCGGTGCGAGAGCTAATGTCTTCCCACTAGCCACGCTCCCGGGCGTATATTCCGAATTTAAATCAATTAGATATTAAATAGTATAAATAAATGTGTCTGGTTTGAATTGTTTGATTGAAAGAAATTTCACAAATAAGGCTTAGTTGTAATATTAATGAAAAATTTTCTAAAGAAAAATATTTCTTCCTTTATAATTGGCCTTAAATGCAGAAGACAAAATAAAAATTGCGACAGCTGCAATTCTAATAATATGGCTAGCAGAGAGTCCTACTTAATAGTCCATGTAACAATTAAAATAGCCAGTGACCCGTGGTCCATAAAGAAGACACTAGCTTCTGCGGGGTCCCGGGTTTGCTTCCCGTCCCAAGCGAGAAAAATTTATTTTCATTTGATTTGACTACAAACCATTTGAAATAAATAGGCATGGGGTCTAAATGGCCTTAGGAGCCGAAAAAGACCTTAAAAAAAAACAATTAAAATAAACGAGATGAAAAAGAAGTAGGCTACAGTATTATTCTATTTTTACTAAACTCCATTTAATATCAAAATATATCCCATCTTATTTACTAAATAAAAATTAAAAAAAAAAAATTTTTTGAAGGTTGAATGTTATTGCAATTTCTATAATTTATTTTTTATTTTTGAAAGTTATTCAAATTGATTATGATAGAATCTCTATTTATTTAATTAATTAATTAATTAGTCCAAACATTGCGGAAATGACGTAACAAATTTATTATTATAATTCCCCTCCCTCTTTTTTTTTCCTTTGTTACCTGCGAAAGGTGCATCGGAGCTTTTAAAAATTTCTCTTCATTAAAAGTAAAATTCCCGCTATTATTATTTAAGAGCTTCTCCTCCTCGTTCGCCTTCTAGATATACTTCTCCCTATCATCTGTTGCGTGTGTTCCGTTGCGTTGAATTCGCACTTTCGGTTTCATTTGCACATCCAACCAAAACGAATAATAATAAATGCATGCTTTTTAATTACGTTTAGATGTGAAACAGTGAAAGAGAGAGTGAAATATTACCAAAAAAATTTTCTTATAATATTAATTAATTAATTAATATAAAAAAAATTCAATAAAAGAATGGGATATAATTTTTTTTAGGAAGATACTACATTACTAATATAAATTATAGAAACATAAGTTAAAATAAATACAATTATTTATGTAATAAAAATACGAGAAAGTTTTAAGTTAATTTATCAAATCTAAATACTTTCTTATAACAATGTTATTCTGTATAACACGGCGTAAAAATTGCGACAGATGCAAATGCTAATAATATGGCCTGCATAGAGTCCTACTTAATAAACTTAGGTAATCTTACAATGGTATGCAATTTGAAAACTTTAACGCGAAAAAAAAAATCAAAAAAGACCTGTTAAAAAAAATTAAAAGTACTGTATATAAGATATATAAGAAACTTAAGAACTCACTCGCCTAAATGAGCTTGAGGATTTTTATTTTTATTTTTTCTTAAAAAAACACACTTTTTTCCCATTCACACACACATCTTTCGGCACCTTAGGCCATTATTACGCCGTTATTTGGTATCCAAATGGCTTAAATAAAATCATCGGACTGTCTGGGATCCGAACCCTCGACCTTTGGTATACAAGGTAGGCTCGCTACCAACTACGCCAAGCCCGAGGGCTTGACATATTATTGAACCCACAAATTTGCACATTGTTATGTAAAGGTATTTACAATAGAACCCCGGTAATCCGAACTAATTGTGGTTTGTTCGGATTCTTTTGCCGAAAATAAAACAGGTAAAAGTTATTGTTTTCATACAAACATAGTGTACAAGTACCGTATACGTACTGTACTATGTTTTTGAACTGTACAGTATTTTGATTCTATGTAAATTGCTAAATAATGGCTTGAAATAATAATTTAATGTACCATAAATACATTTAATTAAATTTTTATTTTGTAATTTTAATTTCTTTTTCAACGAATTCTGTTTGGATTATCCGAAATTTCGGATTTACTGGGGTTCTTCTACTGTACTAACTTTGAACATAAATATAATATAGATAAAATTGATTGAAGATAAAAAATTACAAACTGATTCCAAACGCCTCAAATTTGATTATCATTGGACTCCAGCTTGTCTTCAAAGTAGGGGGGTTCGAATATGGAAAAAAATATTCGATTATCGATTGTGGAAAATAATCGATTATTGGGTCCGTGCAGACGAAAAAATAATCGATTAAGGGAAAGGAAAAAAATCATCGATTATACCTTTTTTTTCTCTAGCAAAATTTCCATTTTTCTTCCTGTGAAAATTATTTGACCTTTTTTTTTTAGTATACGAGTCTTTCCGATAATCGATCCCTTCTAAATGAAAAATTATAAAAGAAAAAATATTTTCTATAATTTCAAAAATATTTTTCCCCTTTTCTATTATAATTTCATTTATTTATTATCACTATTTTTTATGTTCACTCACCCAGGACTGTAATTTCCAATGATAATTAAGCTTGTTCAGTCCTTGAATAAAACAAAATATATTTTAAAAAATAAAAAATAAATAGATATTTTTTTAAAATATATTTTGTTTTATTCAACGGACTAACAAGCCTTCTAATCCTATCTACTATTTTTTATATTTCACGGGGGGGGGGGAGTGGTTTGAACCTCCATATAAAAAACAACCTTGCAAAAGTCTATCTATCACTAAGTCAAAGATACAAGCTTGATTCTCCGCGATCTATTATATAGAGCGCCTGGGATTGTTCGATTAGGCAACCAAACTTTCTAATAAGCATTGTATATTGTCTAATTCACTGACACAAAGGTTTTTTTTTAAGTTTTTTCTTTATTGTGTTAAAAATAATTCTTGATGACCAAAATGGGATAATGTATGAAAGATAACAAAAAAACCAACTGGTGAAGACTATTTCCATCTTTTCTCTGTGAAGAAGCCAGTGTTCGTAATAAAACCTTCAACTATAAAGAGAAGTTCCGAACTTAGTAAGAGCTATTCTCGGAAGTCTTAGAAGATCTCTTTCAATAATGAAGTCCATGTATCAAAGAACTAACACTCCTAGAAGAAATAGTAACTCTCTTCGGGACTGGGAAGTTACTTTATTGGTAGAAATTTCATTAGCTCTCATTTTAATAAAAAAAAAATCAATATTTCTTACTTTATAAAAAATATCTATTTTATTTGAATATCTAGATATAAACAATATTTTAAAAACAATAATTTATCTGATATAAAAGATTACATTTTTTTTTTTTTATTTGATTGATTAAACGAATGTAATTTAAAATAAATCTGTTTTTTTTTTTAATTAGTCTTATCTATTTTTTTGTTTGCAGTGAGAGAAAATCATCATTTTTAATTATAAATTTCTACCTATTAATGAGTCATTTTGTTCTCGGACTTGGCGTACTTGGTAGCACTCCTGCCTTGTATACCAAGGGTCGAGGGTTCGGATCCCAGGCAGTCTGATGATATTATTTAGCCATTTGGATACAAAATAGATATATTTACAAATAACGAGTATCGTTTAAAGTCTTAAATGGCCTGAGTTGCCGAGAAGACTGTGTATGCGTGTGTGAATGAGAAAAAAGTGTGAGTGTTAAAAAAAAAAAATGAATGATATTCATTTTTAATTTCTCATATACGAACATAAATCGTGACCATCAAAAATTCGACCATGAGATTTGATTTCAAATAGGGACAGGTGGATTTCAAGAAAATACAGAAAAATTATTAAATTTAGCCTATTATTCTCTACTGATGTTTCGACTATGCCTAAATACAGTAGAAACATCAGTAGTTAGTTAAAGAAAAAAGTTTGGCTGCATTTTCTCGTGTTCTGTAAAAAAAAAATAAAAATCTTTAAATTCAAAAGCATTTTTGAAGTTATATATTTGTGTCTATAAGAGTGAGTAAAGAAGACAGACAATAACGTAAAAACGCAACGAGTTAGATCGATGTGAGTTTTACAATGCAATTATAGATCTGAATCAACTTTTCCAGCTGGATTCAATCTTTCCTCTGTGCCCACGGGGCTTGGTGTAGAGGTTAGCACGCTAACCTCGTATACCAAACGTCGCGGGTTCGGACCCCAGGCAGTCCGAAGATTTTATTTAAGGCATTTGGATACCAAATGACTTAAATAAAAATGCCTGGACCCCAATTTGTATAATAATCATTAACGGATATCGTTTAAAGTCTTAAATGGCCTAAGTTGCCGAAAAGACTGTGTGAATGAGTGTGTGAATGTGAGTGTGAATGAGAAAAAAGTGTGAATGTTTAAAAAAAAAAAATCTTTCCTCTGTTAGATGTTAATAAAATTCTCAAGTATAAAGAGAAGTTTCGATCTAAGTAAAAGCCATTCTTGGAAGTTTTAGAAGAAGGAATTTTTCAATAATGAAGTCTATGAATTTGTTAATGATAAGTGATACTTTAATTTTTGAAAAAACTTCATAATAAGAGAAATAGTAAAACAAAGTTATATATTAGAATCTAAATTTTACACGAGTTTACTTGTTAAAGAGTAAGCAGATTGATGATGGCTTGGAATTTAAAGAAAAATAATTAAAATACTTAAATAAAATCTATTTTTTCTTTTTTTTTTTTTTATAAAAAAAAACATTCACACTTTTTTCTCATTCACACTCACACTCAGACACACATTCACACTGTCTTTCGGCAGCTCAGGCCATATAAGACATTTACGATAACCGTTATTTATGAATTTATATATATTAGGGTCCAGGCATTTTTATTTAAGCCATCTGGTATCCAGATGGCTTAAATAAAATCATCGGACTGCCTGGGGTCCGAACCCGCGACGTTTGGTATATGAGGTTAGCATGCTAACCTCTACACCACGCCCCGTGGGCATAAAATCTATTATAGAAGAACAACTTAAATTTATTATTTTTCTTTAAAATCCAAATCAACAACTGCTTAAAGTTTGACAATTAAATTCAAGGAAAATTCAGCTCCTAAATATTTTAAAAATTTCAAAAACATTTGCCTTTAGTCACATCAGATTTTTAAAAAGTGTTATTTGTACTTTTGTAGATACAAGCAGAGGTTTTAAGCAATTTTATATTTATTAGAATTAAGAAAAATTATAAAAATAAAAACGTGTAGGCTTTATTTCTTTTTTAACAAGATCCCAACAACAATTTTATTGAATTTAACCAAAAAGTTTTGTCAGTACAACAACAATTGCATGGCGTAGAGGTTAGCGTGCTAACCTCGTATACCAAACGTCGCGGGTTCGGACCCCAGGCAGTCCGATGATTTTATTTAAGCCAATTGGATACCAAATGGCTTAAATAAGAATGCCTGGACCCCTATATGTATATTTATCAATAACGGTTATCGTCTAAAGTCTTAAATGGCCTGAGTTGCCGAAAAGACTGTGTGAATGTGTGTGTGAGTGTGAGTGTGAATGAGAAAAAGTGTGAATGTTTTAAAAAAAAAAAAAAAAAAAACAACAACAATTAAATTTTTCTTTTAATGAAAATTTGTTGTTAAATTAAACAAATTGTAAGTAAATAAATAAATGAAATTTTAATTTAATCAGAATATTAATGAAATTTTAAAAAAAAAAAAAAAATTAGGTTTGTCATATTTTTTAAGGAAATAATAAAATTAATGGATATCAATCATGGAAAGTTTCCAAAATATGTGTAATAATAAGTTTGTATTAAATTATATGGTTAGCCAACGAATAATCATATAGTAGGGCTAATATATCTTCTGCCAATTAGAAACTTCTCCTAGGCTTTCTTTTAAACTAAATTCATCTAAAATAATAATAATAATGCGATTAAAATAAACCAAAAAAAAAGTAGTGTTTGAGCACGAAAAGAATAAAGTTTTAAATTTTTATTTTCCTTCTCTCTTTAGAATCGTGACACAGAAAGTGTGAAAAATATTATTTTAATTTGTGCCTTATGCTAATTTTATAAAATACATGCGAGGGTCGCATTAATCAACAGGAATTATATTTGTTAGGGAAATATTCAAGATGGATCAATATACAATTCGATTTGTATAAACAAACATGGCATAATTTCCAAGGGCTTTTCATTTTTGTAAAATTATTCTAATTAATTCATGCATTAACTTTAAGTAAATATAATTTTATCCTTTGAATGGGGAAGCGAAACACTGATTCTT
Organism: Euborellia annulipes; assembly: GCA_023213315.1. NCBI lineage: Eukaryota > Metazoa > Arthropoda > Insecta > Dermaptera > Anisolabididae > Euborellia > Euborellia annulipes. Next base: position 47,458 of record JAKCPI010006317.1, on the reverse strand, counting down.
GGGTTATGAAAATAAATAAATAAATTTTATGAAGCGTGAGGACAATTAATAAAGCGAGTCGATTATTTTTTAAAAGAAATGTCTAGTTTGACAGGAGTAAATTATAAATCTTGAATGGGGGCGATGCTTCCTCTTCTCATTCCAAATACAAAAAATAAAAAACAGAGCAAAATGCGTAATTTATCAAACAGGCGCGCGCTCTCGTGCAATTTAGCGCATTTCTTTATTTATTTACGAATAGAGAAGTTGGTTAGTTCTTCCGTGATTAATCGCGAGAGGAGAGGAGGGGGGGGGGAGGGATTTCAGTTCCAGTTGAGGACGATCTGGGTCACAAGTCAAGGAACAATCATCGAAATTATATATTTAGTTTAAAGAAATTAAGGAATAGGGTCATTCTCCTGGTGAATCACTTTCCATCTAACAACAAAAATAAAGCAAAAAAAAGGTAAAAAGATCATCGAATAATTAGAATTTTAAAGAAAATGACAAAAAAATGAATGGATGAATGAAAGAATATATTTTTTTTTTTTTTTTGTAAAATTTAGGGCATTATTTAAGAATGCTGATTAATCGAAAGCATTAAACCATTCTAAGTTCAAGATAAAATAGGTTCAAATCTACCAAAAAAATGGCCTCATGAGAAAGAGAAAATATAACAATGTTTTGACATGTCATAACAAATTATTCAAGAATATACAGTATAGAAGATAATATAAATGAAATCATACATAAATATCTTGTCACGTGGATTATTTACTATTCATTTAACAAACTAGAATGTACAGTACCATCTATTGCAATAGTATTGAGACTAAAGCCTGGTAGTTAGGCAGCCCAAATGGCACACGCCTACCAAAGCTTTTTTTAACCTTTTGAGTTCGGCCTATTGTCTGCTTTGAAAAAAGTATTTCTCACACAGACAAACTGCTATTTTGGCTGCCTAACTACCGGGCTTTAGTCTCAATACTATTGCAATGGATGGTATATCAGAATCGGTCCTAGGATTTTGATAAGGGAAAGGAGGGCGAAGTTTGTGGTGTATAGGATGCGGAGCGCCAGTGGCGCATTCAAAGATAGAAGTGTAATTATTTGGTCTGGATTAATAAAGTATTTCTATATGATTAAAATTATACAATAATAAGCTTTCTGGGCGACCCCTGGGATAGCTACTTGGTATTAAATTCTTGTTTTCGGGTTTATTGGAGGTCCATTCTTATTTAAGCCATTTGGTATCCAAATGGCTTAAATAAAATCATCGGACGGCCTGGGATCCGAACCCTCGACCCTTACGATACAAGGCAGGCGCGCTACTAACTACACCAAGCCCGAGGGCCCTCAGCAGTTGAAAGGGAAAAATTTAAAAAAAAAAAGTTCAAGAATAGAGAATTATACAATACACTTGCTCCTGTATAATACTCATTTTTTTAATCTTCGGCATCTCAGGCAATATAGACTTTTAAGGTTGTTTTCGGCATCTGAGGCCATTTAGACTCTTCCCTCTTTAATATAGACTTTAAATAATTTTAAACTATTATTTAGGTATGCAGGATTAATTTTATTTAAACCAATGTGTATCCATATGATAAAAATAATTAATTTTTATTAAAAATTTGATAATTTTAACTAGAAAAACATGTAATAGTTAATTTTGAAATGTCAAAATCGTACCATAAATAACTTTGTTAATGGTTTGGCAATGAAAATCTCGGAAGCGTTTAGACAAGGTTCTTTTCTTGCAAATATCCGCATTCGAATAAGAGAAAGAAACTGGGATACGTGATTTGACCATATGTGTGAGAATATCATATATTCAGTGCAAAAACAAATAAAAATAAATGAATGAATTTAATTTTTTAATCTATTATTTTTTTTAATCAATGAAAGTAAATAAAAAAAAACTTTTCTTTATGCAAAACATAAACATCTTAAAAAAAAGATAAATTAGAAATTGAATCCAACAGATGGTTAATCATAATTTGCTTTTTTTTTGTTCGATTTCTCCTTAGTCAATGATTCGCTTGCGGATGATTGATCCCATCACCGAGATAAGATTTTGCAATTGTGTGAGGTATACTATAGTATAGTAGACAAGTATAACTAACTGTATGTGTGTATTAATGCGTGAGTCAGACATAGGCGCCTGGTAACCTTAACAAGTTGCTCTTATATGGTCAGAAAAGGTCACTTAACTTCATTTCTTCCTCGATCGCGTACAACACCTGGAGGGACCTTGATGCTCCGGGCAAACAACAAAGTGCCAAAATATTCTAGAGTGATGTTTAAAGCGTGTAAGCAAACAAAGAGATTTTGATTGAAAATGAAAAAAAAATTTAGAGGTCTTATCAGCAAGATTTATTATAAATATTAAGAAAAATATGAAAGGGTATTTTAACTCTTATTCTCTAAAAACAGACGTTAAAATTTAACATCAACAAATCGGTGTTAAAAATTAAAGTGATAAAGCATCAGCGAAACTATTCTCTAAACAAAGTTTTAACAGCGACGTTAACATGTTGATTTTATATTCAATTCTCGCCCCTCACGGCTGACGTTTCGGCCCGAGGTCTAGGCCATCTTCAGACCGCCGGCAATAATCAAAAAGGGTGGATTTTTGCATAGGCAGCGACAACATTCAGCATGTACTGTAGTCCGATCACAGCTAGATTCCTAGATCCTAGACCTGGGAGCTGAATCGTCAGCAGTAAGGGCGAGAATTGAAATAAAATAATATTTGGCTGAAATCGTCTTGTTTCTTTCCTGACTCCATCACTCATTAAGCCTCAGATCCTTATCGATGTTGCTTTTATATTATCTCAAAGCTATCAAAATCATAACCTTTTTAGGTTAAAGATGAAATTTTTATGCATTAAATACGGCGTTAAAATATTAAAGGCACCCCCTAGACATTTTTAACACTATTGACTAAATGTTAACGCTTTTGCTTTAACTTACAGAATAACAATTTGAGACAAGGAAGTATTAAAATGAATTAACGCTGTTTACAGATGTTAAAAGTTAACGCTTTTGCTTAGAGAATATACCTGAATTTGTTTTTTAATATTTTGTGAATTTTATATGCCTAAATATTTCTATTCGATGTTATTCACCAACGATTGTCTTGTCTATAAACAAACAAGAGGAGTTAGTTTAAATTTATATGCCTTTCAAGATATCAAATCGTTGTCCTAAACAAACTCCTAAAATCAATTCATCCCTATCTATGAATAAAAACATTTAGCCTAAATTATATAAATTTCTATTTTGATTCTCTTTTTAATAAACAAACCCACTATTTTAAAACAGAATCTTTTTATAAACGACCTTTTTTTTCATGGTTAAATTCTAAAAGTGAATTCGGGTTCAAGGGAATTTAGTAGTTTTACTTTCTCGCGCTATTGCACCGGTATAAGGGGGAAAATATTTTTTTTAATTAAATATTTTTCGAGATCTATATATTTGAATAAGATATTAGTATTCAATTTACCTAGATTAGGACTTAACCAAGTCAACTATAACTTAACCCCACTGCCCTAAGAGCTTTGTTTCTTATAGTAGTGTATTAGAGCAGACCCAGTGTTTTCCCCTTTTTTGTGTTAAAAAGGGGCGGACAAGTGAGAAATTTTTCTTTAAGATTGCTTACTTTGTTAGTGAAATGCACGGTTAACTTGCAAATAAGTGGGAAGTGTTGGTGTAGATCGAGGGTCAATGGATAGCACACCGATGTCCCGGAAAGACTGGAGATCCTGAGTTCGATTTCTGGGGGCCATGTATAAGTCAAAAGAAACCCATGTACTAAGGGGTATGTGTATATGAATGTAACTTTTAATATTAAAAATATTCGTAAGAATGAAACTTTATAGTCCTAGGTGAACGTAAGATTATAAAAAGCGGGTAAAAAGGAGCGATAAATAAGAAGAGCGTTTTTTGTCATCTTTTCCTAAATTTTAAAAAAACATTGATATTTCTTTAATGAAAGAAAATTAATGTATTTATGGAGAACGGGCCCTTGGGGAGAGGGGGGGGTCGGTTGACATTTCAAATAACCATTCATTTAAAAATTTTGAAATTAAGCTAATTATCTTTCTTAATATTTTACATTTTATTTTTAAAAGGACTCTCTATTTCAAAAGTGATGAGAAAGCGGAAGATGTTTTTTTTTCTATACAAATATGAATTCGATTTCGTGTTAAAAAATAAAACTACTTTTTTTTTAGCAAGGTATCCGTTAAAAAGACGGGAAAATCAGAGCGGAAAGAGAGTACTGACTAACCAACTGTTGTTGATCGAAAAATGTAAATAATTAATAATAATAGAAAAAAGGCGGAGTGTTCATTCATGTTTCCTAAGACATGAAAACGAGTGTTTGTATAATGTATTTGTGTATGTAAGAGAGAGAAAGAGAAGAGTTCCGTTCACTGATCGTGACTCGTGCAGCACTTCATATATGCTTTCGCTTATTCTATTCTGTTGTAAGTTGATCTTAATTAAGATTGCATAAAAGCTTCAGGTTGAAAATTTAATTCATTCACAGGAGAGAAATGAATATAATTAGGAATTTGAAGATCACGTAGTTTTTTTAATTAGTGGTGAATTCAGTTTTATAAATGCAAAAAAATTATTTAAAATAAATATTATGTTATAAATTGAATGTATTCATTGAAGTGGAAAACACACAGAGTTGTGAAATAAGTAAATAATAAAAATTCGACAATAAACAAAAAATTATGTATTTTTTAAAAGCAAGTAAATAATAAAGATTTCATTTTAGCCCCGAGAAATAACCATTTTTTTACGAAGGGAGAGACAAAATGAAAGAAGTAGGCTAAGTCAAGAATCACTTTCCATTAAAGGCAATTATTTATTTTAAAATAAATATTAAAATCTAAAATAATAAATATATTGTCCAATCCCTCAACCCTTGAATAATATAAAGTTTGTATCAAGAAATGTGATGAGGAAAGCGAAAAGGGACCTCTTGTCGAAAATTTTACAAATCGAGTTATTAATACTTTATTGTAGAGGATAATTTTCTGAACATTTTAAGACCAAAACTACTATGATATCTCAAAAAAAAAAAAAAACTAAAAAAAGTTACAGCCTTTCAAAGTTATAGATATATGTCGATTTTGCGAAAAACGCATTTAAACATAATGAAATTTAAGGTTACTAAATAATCGATTATTTTGTAGTATTTATCGGATTCTCATCGCTAAAATTACAGAATAAACCTGTATAGGAAATAATGAAGAATCGTATTCAATTGAAACCCTAAAATCGATATTTTTGACCTAATTCGACTAAAATGTCCGTACCGATAATTTTACTTCGCCGACAATTCACTTTCCTCATCACAAATAATGTAGTTATTTTTTACAAAATAACACTCTTATAATTATACTGGAGCTATCTTTTCACAAAATGTAAATGAATTTTTTTTTTTTTTTTTTTTTGAGAATAGTTAGATTTGAACCTGAGCAACCCTGAACTCAGAATAGAAAGTCTTTTTGTTATTCTGCCTGTCATTTTATGGGGGTTTGATTTTTCTCCCCCCCCGCTATAGGAGTATAAGGCGTCCGTCTAATGAAATATACTCACTACCCCACCTTCGCTTCCCCCCCTGACCCCCCGGGGGGCTCGCCCGCCCTTTCTTAATTAAGTGCCGCAATTTTTCAATCAACTCGTATCAGGCAATAATCAGGTAATGCAAACACTTAATTTTATGTATATGGGCCTAAGATACGGGGTGTCTCTCTATGAGTTTCTCTTGAACAGACTCCTATCTCAGACGTCTTTAAGAAAAAAAAATAAAAAATTTATTTATATAATAATTTTTATTATTTTTCATTTGCGAGATTTAATCAATTTTAAGCGGCTTAATTTTTAATAAAGCATAACAAAAATCAATTCTTTTCAATGGGAAAATTCAGAATTTTCTCGAATTTTTTCGTTTTATTTAATTTTTTTTTTTAAAAGCTAGAGAAAATTATTATATTTTACTTTCTCTACCCTATATAGAAATATATAGAGAGAAAAGTATTTTGTATTATAGAGCTAAATATCTCCATCTTGGACCAATGGGGGTTAACCCCCACCCCCCCCGTCTACCCTATGTATTCTCGAATCATAATTAGATTTATAAGGAAAAAAAAATTCATTTTCACTTTGAGGAGTCGTCCTTAAACAAGATTTTATTATAAGAATTAAATTCTACACGTATAAGTATTTTAATGAGAAAAAAACTTTTTAATTTAACTTGTTATTTATTATGAAGGACGAAAGCAATGAATGAATCATCTAGAAATATACCGTACATAGTGTCAATATCCTAGGATAAAAGATAGGCCTATAATTAATTAGTGATAGATTCGCCACTTGTGCCTCTCGTTACAAACTACAAAAAATTTATTTCAATAGAATTGGCTACCAATGAATTGAGATGAGGTCTAGATGTCGAAAAAACAAAACCTTAAAAACGAAAATCCAAAATAAAACTAATAATAAGAAAATTTTAATAACCCGGATAAGATTATAATTAACGAATTATTATACTTTATAGAATAACTTTCGTGATTTTTTAACTTTGTAAAATTTTATCTCTCTCACCCCTATCGTGAACATAACTAGAAAAAATAATTTTGGTCCCATATTCTTTACTTACTCTTTGTTTATTAAAAATATGCATAGACATGAATCAATCAACAGGATTGAATAAATTTCTGAGTTTGGGCCGGAAGGGAATTTATGCCTCCTGAGTTCATAGATGACAATGTTAAACTACTAGACCAGGGAATAATATATCTAAACAATTCATGAGGATAAAAAAAAATGGAATCAATAAAATTGTATTATGAATATTAAAACAATAATTCATTTAAAATTTGTATGTATAAATCCCAAAAAATATATATATCAATTAAACAAAAGAGTTGACGCATCTATAAATCATCGTAGTTGGTATTTTGATCAAATATTTTGCCAAAACAAAGAGATTTATTTAATTCAATATTTAAAAAAAAAAATGGCTTTATTCCTCAATGAAAATTTTGGAGAAAGTGATTTTTTTTTCTTGATACTTGAAGGTAATTTTATTATCATTAATAAGAACCGGAAATTAAAAAAAAAATACAGAAGTGTATTTGATATTTTTTGATGACAAACGCTGTCATTGTGTTCTGATCTCCATAGAGAGAGAGAGAGATTTCAGAAGGAACTGACCAATTAGATTCGACGGAAAATAAAATTCCAGCCATTGGAAAGCGAGAGAGACGGAAACACACATAAATTCACCACACATACACACATATGATAGCACAACTCACACAAATGCATTTCCTAATGGATTTCATGGTTTCTATTTATTGACGGAATCAATCTAAGAGCGTTATAAATTATTCATTTGGTTAGTAATGAATTATATCTTAAAATGAAATATGGTATAGCGAAATAGATAAAAAAAAAAAGGAATGAATATAGCAGGGGCTAGAGATCAGCGGAGTCTGTAATATAAACTGCCAAGTGTCCTATTATCGGATAAATGTATAAAAAGTATTTTTGCCAAAAGGGAAGAGTGGAAAATATTGCAATATAATAATTTTTAATTAAAATAAAATACAACAGTTTAATGTAATATAAGGACGGGCATGGAGGGGGAAATACTTTATAGGTAGGAATAATCAAAATATAGCTTTGAGTAAATGTTACCAAATTAATTTGATATGAAAATAAAATTTTTTTGAGACCTGGTAGGGCTCCATTTTTAATTAAATTAGGAGATATAAGGGTAGGTTTATTCATCATGTCTTTTGAAAAAAAAAAAACTTGCCAAATAAAATATAGTTAGGCCTATATAAGAACATGTTAATATTAAAACAAGAACGAAGTTTCGAACATAAGTTGAGACCAACCCCAGTTTTCAAATTCAAATAAAGATCACAAATTTTTTCCTCAGTTGTCAAGTAGAGTCGAGTCCCTGCCCAGATAGCACAGTACGTCTTATGTACGTTCATAAGACGCACAATTCGTCTTATGTACGTACATAAGGTGATGCTCGAGAGTGGAGCCTTGAGCTTAGGCAACCAAAATGCTTAGCCGTAGATTGTGTGTATTAAAAATTGCTATTTTTCCCTTCATTTGAATTAAAATAAAATATTTATTTTAAAAATATAATGAATTCTAAAATATTTTTCTAAAACATCAGGCACTTGTGGCGCCGTCTGTACCAAATCCGGACCGAAATGTGTTTTTGTTCATCCAAATTATATTAGAATTCTTCATAGTAGATAAGAAAATACATTAAAAAAAAAAAAAATACGGAAAGATCATTCCAATAAACAAAGGGTTTGGGTTCGAGGTTGGTACTTGTCATGAGACAATTGAGAAACAAAATTTTGAAAGTCAAATTATACGAGTCTTTCTCAACCAGGCTTATTGCCATTTTAAAAAAATACTTGTGTTGGAATGTAATGTTATAGTAACAATTTGTTAATTAACGTTCGAACGTCCGTGAATTTTTTTCTTATTTATTTAAAATGTCCAATAATATATCTAACGAACTGCTAAAAAGGTCTAAAATCTTATTAACTCATCCCTACCCTTTTTCCACCCCATTCAGATTAAAGATATATATCTTTTAAATTCAGTCTGGATTAGTATATAATTATTAGAATCTGGATTAGTGCCTCTTACAACTTCCCATACTAATTAATTAAGGCGAAGTAGGTTAGTTAGGATTTTTCCTAAGTTTCTAGAATCCCCACTACTGTATAGGCAAAAAAAAAAAAATGCGATTACAAAAATAATAATAATAATACAGATACTTTTCAAAAGAATTTCTTTTTTCTTAAAGTATAAAAATAAAATTTTCTTGGCGAGATTCAATTTCACTCTTTCATCTGCCAGAGATGATTAACTATCTGCTACATTACCTCCAGGAAAAAAAAAGAAAACGACGAAGAAACCTATTTAGATAAATGAATACAGTATTTTTTTTTCTTTGTTTTTCTTTGATCTCATTCGGCTTACATCAATAAATAATAATAATAATCAATTTGCAAATTCCCCTCGGGATACGCGAAAATATTCCTACTCGAAAGACAAGAATAAAAACGAAAAAGTGACAAAGATTCGAGGACAAAAAAATTTGTATGTTTGTTTAATATTAACTATTTATATCATTTGGATGTTTTAGAAAATTTCAAAAATTAATTCCGTCCGTGTTAGAAAAAATTTCAAGGTAATATTAAAATGTATTTATGAAAATTATTGCCAAATATAATATTTGATTATGGTAGAGATTTTTATATAAAAAAGACGGGGGGGGGGGGGCGAGAATGAAATAAAGATTTTCTATCTCACTGTCTTTAAGGAAGCCTTCAACTAAACCAACTAAAATGACCTTCAAAATAAATTTTAATATTATATTAGTTTGATTATACATTTATTATCAATATCAACCAACATCACACCATGAAAATAAATAATAAGTAAATTTGGTTGAAATAAATAATTTTTAATGTGTAAATTGTTTAATAACTTCTGATAGGTTTATTATTAATATAGATACACCCCCCCCACACAAAGACTTGTGAAATCCACTTTTTTTTTTATTCAAAGAATTTCAAAACGTGTATTTCCGTTTTATTTTAAGTTCTATTTCTTATTTTGCAGGCATTTGGGTAAAAGAAAGTAAAAATTTCTTTATTGAGCATCTCTGTTTATCCAACTGGATTATATTGTTGCTAAAATTTGAGAAGTTATTTACATCTTGTTTAAAGTCTTAAATGGCCTAAGTTGCCGAAAAGACTGTGTGTATGTGTGTGTGAGTGTGAATGAGAAAAAAGTGTGAATGTTTAAAAAAAAAAAAAAAAAATTTACATCTTATTTGTGAATGCGCACCAACAGGTAGGTAATAAAAGACCCTAAAATAAAAATTTTGTCAAAAGAGTGGGCGTTGAGTTTTTTAAACGTAAGATCAATTGAAAGTTTAAAGTGAAGTTTAAAAATATTTTTTTTTTAGTCCTTTCGGCATCTTAGGCCATACAGACTGAAACGATACTAATTATTTATTTGCTAATTAACAATTAATAATCAAAATGTATTGGGTATTTTTTTATATTGAATAATTTTCCTGTTCAGTAACTAAAGCTAATTGAAAAAATCTTTTTTTTTTGTGTAATGATTTTTTGGATTATTAAATAAAATGTTACACTTTCTGTTAATGAAAAGAAATAATATAAAACAAGCATAAAAGAAACTAATGCTTCTCGGCATTTAAAAATTAAGAGCCAGGGAAAGATGAAAGCATTTAAATTAGTATGTTACTATTTGCGATAGCCAAGAACAAAGAAATTGACCAGGAAGAGGAAGCCGAATATCTAACCAATTTGAAGTCACCACCCTCCCTCCTCCCTCTTACATTGATTGGACTCGAATTTTTAATATTAATTGTGTATTAATAATTTAATTAAATATTTAAAAATCTGTTGTTTTTTTTACCTTAAAATTTCGATTTCAAGATGTGAATTTTAAATTTCAAAAAGTAAAAATATATGTTTCTAGTATAAATTTTATTAATTTACCTAACGAGATCATCTCCCAATCAAATTTAAATTTGTCATACATTTGAGAGTTTTGTAATCATACGAAATTTGACGTTAGAAGATTTTGACAGATAACTCACTAATAGGACACAGATAACTCATGCATTTTTGTTTTGTCATAAAATATTGATTTAAATTTTTAGTTTCCTAATTTGAATATATTTTAATATACGAAGTAATGTCATGGAAATTATTAGTAAATTAGTAAATAAAAGTCATGAGATAATGTTATTGTTTTGTTTTTTTTTTTTCTGATTGACAGAACAAGTGACAGATAAGATGTTGTCTTTGACAGTGACTCACCTAGATTGTTATTTTCCTGCGCATCATTGCAGCGGCGCACCACCCTAATAATAGCACGACCTGCCATGCGAGTGCAATGCATCACAGCAGGCATCACCTGCTGTGGTTGTTGGTTTGTGATATCCGCACCGAACTGAGGGGGACGCATCTTCACGGCTTAAGCTCTCTCCAAAAAAAATTGAAGAAATATATAAAAAAATATTTTTTTATATCTCTCGGCTGATCCAGTTAACAACAATCACATTAACTGTCACTCCGGTGTAGAAAATAGAAGAGAGAGAGAGAGAGATAAAGAAAGAGAAAGAGAGAGAGAGAGACGGACGGCACGACGGCCAAGAGGCACGTTCAAATTGGCTTGCGACGGCGCGCGTACTTTTGTTTATATACGACGGCGATTGGCGACGGCGCCTGCGCTTATGACGTCACCCGCGTCTGGCGGTGGTGGTGGCGGAAACGAAAACGACGCAGCAACCCAACTCCACCACCTCCACCCCAAGAACCCCCCTCGCAGCATCCCCAACAACAATAAATAAATATTGATAAAAAAAAACGCATAGAGTCAACACCTAAATTGATTTAGACCGCTATCAACACTAACACAAATAAAGACGTCAATACATATTTATCCTTCATGATCTACAATCTTTAGTAGCGTAGTTGGCTTGAATATGGAATAATAGCAATAGACATGTGTGAAAACAACAAACATAATCGGTAAAACAAATATACAAACTATACTATTTATTTAAAAACAATTGTTTGTAAATAACACAGTCCACAGTTCCACAGCCATAACACATTAAATTAATTTGTAAATAAATAAATATAATCAAAGGAAGGAAGTTATAACATTATAACAGAATGGTTGGAGGGAGGAGGTTAAATTAAAAATATATGAATATATATTTAGTTAAAAGAATACAATTTTAAAAAATCTGGTGTAACTGGTCGCACATCACACGATTTTCTCTTACCTTCGGTAATTGAAAGTTGTGTTCTGAGCTTGTCACACCAGATTTTTTTGTGTCGAGATATATTTAGTTTCCGAAAGTACTGTACATTCGAATTTCAGATGTAAAATTTATAAATTTATATTCTGTTACCATTGCAACAATTTCACCTATCTTTCCTATGAAGTACAAGAGTAGAGTGGTCTTCATAAGATTTCAAGGGCAAAAATGAGAATATACATTTGAAAAAATAAAATAAAAAAAGATTTTTAAAAAAATGCTTTTATTTAAATTGAACTAAAAAGAGAGAAATAAGAAAGAAATAATTTAATTGTTCTTGTTAAAATTTTTTAATATTTATGACTTAAAATAAAAGCGTGGGGCGCTTCGAAGTGATTCCGAGGCTGGCGCCCCACGCTTTTATTTTAAGTCATAAATATTAAAAAATTTTAACAAGAACAATTAAATTATTTCTTTCTTATTTCTCTCTTTTAGTTCAATTTAAATAAAAGCATTTTTTTAAAATCTTTTTTTTATTTTATTTTTATTTTAAGCTTTTTAGTCTTTTAGTCTTATCAAAAATCATCAATATGATAAAGTACCACATTAGTTTGGCCTGTATTGATTTGGTTCAATTGAAAAATTATTCATTATCATAAAAAAATGACTCGTAAATATCAAAATTCAAAACTATAGTTAATAGGGCCTTATTTGCGTGAGGCTTCAAATAAAGTACCACATTAGTTTGGTCTATTTTGATCAAAACCACCATATAGTGGCGTCATCAAAAATGACTCTTAAGTATTACATTTCACACCTCTAGCCCATCGGGAAGTCTTTTTGAAATTACATTAATTCGCGAAGGGTTTCAAATAAAGTACCACATTAGTTTGGTCTATTTTGATCAAAACCACCATATAGTGGCGTCATCAAAAATGACTCTTAAGTATTACATTTCACACCTCTAGCCCATCGGGAAGTCTTTTGAAATTACATTAATTCACGAAGGGTTTCAAATAAAGTACCACATTAATTTGGTCTATTTTGATCAAAACCACCATATAGTGGCGTCATCAAAAATGACACTTAAGTATTACATTTCACACCTCTAGCCCATCGGGAAGTCTTTTGAAATTACATTAATTCACGAAGGGTTTCAAATAAAGTACCACATTAATTTGGTCTATTTTGATCAAAACCACCATATAGTGGCGTCATCAAAAATGACTCTTAAGTATTACATTTCACACCTCTAGCCCATCGGGAAGTCTTTTGAAATTACATTAATTCACGAAGGGTTTCAAATAAAGTACCACATTAGTTTGGTCCATTTTGGAAAACCAAACTCACAATTTGCGTCATCAAAAATGACTCTTAAATATCAAATTTCACACCTCTAGCTCATCGGGAAGTGTCCTTAACAAAGCCATAAAGTTGGTGACCTTGAAAGAGTAAGTTAAATAAAAGCATTTAATAAAAAGCATCTAAAAAATAATCGATTTTTGAATTTTAAACAAAATCGTTGGAGCGAATTTTGAGAAAATTGAAAAATACTGAAAAATTACTCAGTAAAGTACTAGTACTCTTTGGTCGATTTTATTCAAAAGCTTCGTGTCACGTCCCAGGGGTGTACCTTACGTAAATATAAAATTTCAACCTTCTAGCTCTTTTCGTTCTAGAGATATTTTGTTCCCAGCACAGATAGACCATGTTGGGAAAACCACTTTTTTGGATTCAGGGGACCTCAAAACGTGTATATCCATCAAAATCTCGACATCGAAATTTTGACATTAAACTAATACTTTCTCAATATATTAACATATAGGCTATAGGTAAGAGAAAATAAAAATAATAAGGCTTAAAAGAGGTTTTCTGCTATTATAATTTATTGTATTTAGACGGAAGATTTAATTCAAATATTTTTGGAACTTAGCCTTCCTTCTTTAGTAGACTACCACCTACCCTATTTCGCCAAATTTAGAATGTCTAAGGGAGATTGGATTGTAGATGGATATCTCTTAACAATTTGATTCAGAAACGGAAGAAGAAGCAAATGTAAAATACAAAATAGAGTCTAATAGATAGGCTACAAATTCAAATATGAAAAAATGAAATTATCCTTTTTGGAGTCGAATATACTCAATTTTTAAGTATTGATATCTAAATAATAAATATTAAGTAATTTTTTAAAAACCAAGTATCTTAATACAAGAATCTCGATACAATGATTTTGTGTATCTAGATACTTGTATCTTAGATATAAAAGTATCTTAGATACTTGTATCTGGATACTACCCAACTCTGAACATTGTTCACTCTTTAAATGAATGTCATTGAACAAAATTTATCCTCCTCTCGAAAAAAATCCTGGCTTCGGGCCTGTTAGAAAGTCAAATTCTCTAAAAGCTCTCTTGTAAGGAAGCAACAAAACAAGTAATAAAACAAAGCAAGATAAATAATAATTGGTCATACAAGTTATACTGACTATTTGAAGACTTTATTGAACAAGCAAGAAATTCCACCGAATGGCAGTTTAGTTCTCGTTAAAATATTTAGTAAATTAATAAACCGTCAATTATCAGAACAAATCACTTTTTTTTAATATTTCCAAAATAATGGAGGAATTTTATTGACACACTTCAGCCCTGAGGATGATAGCAAATCTGACCGAAACGTGGCTAATAAACGAAATAAAAATTAATTCTGATCTCAAGATTTCAAGATTTTTTTCTTCTCTATAAAGTCGCAAAATATCAATTTTGTAATTTTTTTTTTTTGGAAATTTGCTAACTAAATACTTTCAAAAAGTATAGATAATAGTAAATTTCAAAAGATTTATGTAATAAAATAGAATTTAAAAGAAATGTTTATTATGATTGACTCACATTATGTAGTTTGTTTTGCCTCCTCGCTGCGAATCCTTGAGATTTAACTTCTGGAGTGGAAGGCATCTCTTCCTATCAAAAGAAAAAAAAATTATTATTAATTACAAGTGAATCAGTTTACGGATTGAATATTTTTTTTCTTTTTTTACCTGATAAATAGATATATTAATATTTATTTATAATAGAAATAAGATATAATAAATGAGGGAGCGAGCAGCCAGGAAGAAACTGTCTCCACTACTCTTGAGTTTCATTTCGTAGAGGCTCTCTTCCTGGCTGCCCGCTCCCTCTTCTATTGTTGAAATACAACAGCCACTTCACACATTGTTGAAATAAGATATATATATATTAGGAAAATTAATAGACTTGGCATATTAATTAATTCCAAGAGGAAATAAATCACAAAAATAAAATAACCCAAATAAATTCAGCGAATTTTGTATGTTTAAAGGATGTTGGAGAGTTAGTTTATTTTTCTGGTGTTGGAAGAGAGAAGGATTTTTTTTCTCTTTTTTTGAGAGGGATTATTTAATTTCGCGTTGTCGGGTTTGTATTCGTTAAAAGGCTATAACGTGCCGATGATGATAACAACATATACTTTGGATATTTTTAACATTTTCGTAAAAATGAATGTTTAATTTTTTTTTTTTATCTATCAATATTTCAACTAGAAAGAGAGAAGGTTGCTATGGAAACCATTAAAGTAATGCGTCGCAATTCCGTTATCGACGACTATGCGCATTTTGTTTATAATACCTTTATCTTTATTTAATTAAATTTATTATTAGGAATCTTAAAAGAGATAAAAGAAGAAGATAGAGAGATTGCGCAAAGTGAAAAGGAAACAAACATTTGGAGTAATTAAAGGTAGAGAGAGGTAATAGTAGAGCAGTTAATAGAAGAAAGTACTAAATAACACAATAGGTGAAACAGAGAAGAGACGTCTTTTACGTGACAGTGAGTAAAATTAAAATAAAAAAGCAAAAGTGTTTGTTATTTCGATTGAATATTTTAAAGATATGCCAAAAATATTTACTAATTATAATCTCAAGAAGAATGTGTTTTTGTGTATTGATGCAAAAAATAGAGTGAAAAAAATTAATAAGACAATTAAGAATTAATCTGTTTTCATAATTATATGCAATATTCCCTGTGACTAATGTAAGATAATTCAAAAAAAAAATCAGATGAGATACGATATGGTCCACTATTAGATCAGATCAAGCCAGTAAATATATATATATAGGCCTATATACAGTATAATACCATAAAAGTAAAAACAAATTGTTAAAATAAGAAATTCAAAATTTTTGGCCACCATTTTGAATCCGCCATTTTTGTTTGGAATTTTAACTTTATATTCTTAATCTTAAATTCGCTCTAACCATTTTGATAAAAATTCAAAAATCAATTATTTTTTAGATGCTCTATCAAATGTATATTCTCATTTTGCCCTCAAAATTGTTTGAAGCACACTTTACTCTTGTACGTCATAGGAAAAATAGGAGAAATGGTTGCCAAGGTAACAAAATATAAATATTTTTCTCTGTTTATAAATTGTATATCTTGAATTTTAATATATCGGCGGAAACTAAATATATCACGACACAAAAAAAATCTGGTGTGACTGGTCGCACAGCCCACAACTTTCGAATACCGAAGGTAAGAGAAACACAGAACACAACTTTCTCTTACCTTCGGTATTCGAAAGTTGTATTCTGTGCTTGTCACACCAGATTTTTTGTGGAGCTTATTTTAGTTAGTTAAGTAAGATTTTACAATAATTGAAGATTTTTAAAATAATTTCCTGAATAAAAAAGTATGTTAATACCGATATATAATAAAAAATATTTGTTGAATTGATATAATCAATATACTGTAGTTTAATTGTGATTGATGAAAGGTAGGCAACCAAATGACAAACTCAATGCCAAATGCTGGTGAACTCTTACTCCTTAATATTAACACCAAAAGTCTACTCAGTAGCAATTGATTAAAAATTAACTAATGATCTTAGTACAATATTTTATTAATTCATGTTTATATTATGAAATTCATGTGTAGCTATAAGTTGTAAAGAAAATATTTTTATTTTTACTTAACTTTGGCACAAGGTCAAATTGTTGAATTACGAACGTCAAAAAAAAAAATACACAATTTTAACATTGAACTAAAAATCTTTGAATCTATTTTGGTTTCACTAAAAATGAATACAGATTCATCAAATTTCAAGTTGAAAAAAAAAAAAATTTATAAATCATTTTCATCTGCGAATGTTTTCTGAATCACAAAATGATTTTGTATTTTTGCTTAATAGATGGAAAATTTAAAAACAAAGAATTTATAAAATGCTAATTCCAAATGGATGAGGACATTGAGGTTTGTGTTTCATCATTTGAATTTCTCTGAAATAACAATAGAATGAAAATTTATAAATATTCCAAAAATTCTGAGCGTTTTTCTATTAGATTAAGCATAAAGTACCATTTTGTTTTTTTTTAAAAATATTTAATTTTTTTTTTTTTTATTTAGAAAAGAAATGAATATATAGAGAAAGGGGGGGAAAAAGTCCGCGCGGGGCAAAAGTCCAAATCCTCATTTTAAAATCCCCGGTAGACTTGGCGTAGTTCTAACAACTGGTAGCGTGCCTACCTCCTATACCAAACGTTCGCGGGTTCGGACCCAGGCAGTCCCGATCGAAATTTTATTTAAGCCATTTGGATACCAGATGGCTTACGGGGCAATAGAAATGCCTGAACCCCTAATTAAAATACATACATAAAACATACCATACCTAACGGATATCGTATAAAGTCTTAAATGGCCTCAGTTGCCGAAAAGACTGTGTGAATGTGTGTGGAGTGTGAGTGCCCGCAATTGAGAAACCAAAAAAGCATAAAGTACGATAGCCACTTTAGCAGTTTTAAAGGATATACTTAATTTATTTTCAGGAAGTCTATTCCCAAGGAAATGAATCGACCCTCCTTACTATATGTTTTTTCCGGATTTAAAGCAGCAGGATGATTCCTTGTCTCAGATCAAACAGTTTGGAGGCAAAGAAATACAACACCAATGATTAAATATAATTCAATAACAAATCAACCAAAATGAGAATTTATTCAATTTTATTTCCAGGAAGGTAGGCAGCCAACTAGTCAAATAGAATTTTTGATTAATAATTTGAGAGCTGTACCATGGCCACCATTTCTTCTATCTGCCTTAAGAAGTACAAGAGTAAAGTGGTTTTCATAAGGGCAAAATGAGAATATACATTTTAAAGAGCATCTAATTGATTTATGAATTTTAATCAAAATCGTTGGAGAGAATTTTGAGAAAATCGAAAAAAAGTGAAAAAGTACATCAGTAAAGTACTAGTACTTTTTAGCCGAATTTGTTCAAAAGCTTCATCGTGGAATATATGTTAATACAAATATATAGTGAAAATATATTCATGTCAAAAATTCGAAATTTTGATGGATATACACGTTTTGAGATCCCCTAAATTGAACACACACAGACAGACCATGTGCGAAAATCACTTTTTTGGATTCAGGGGACCTCAAAAAGTGTATATCTCGACATCGAATTTTTGACATGAATCCAATACTTTCTCTCTGTATATATTAACATATACAGGTAAGAGAAAGTAAAAACTTGAACTTCTATTTTTGTTCCCTCATCCCGGATTAAACATCTTACTAAATTTTGTTTTTTTAATTGAATATATAATTTTTTATCCGGGTTTCTGTTACGCTTTTTAAAAGAAGCAAACAACAACCGAAACAGTAAGTGAGAAAGAGAAAGTCTCTATCTTTATCTGTATGATGACCATCAGTGCGAAAAGTTTCAAAATTTAATTTAATTATTGTGAATTAAATTAAATTATTTTTATTAATTTTTATGTGGATCTTCTCCTTAAAAAAAAAAAATAAAATTTATTAGCACGGGTTTACTTTTTACTTTCTCTTACCTATATATGTTAATATATATAGTGAGAAAATATTGTATTCATGTCAAAAATTCGATATGTCGACACAAAAAATCTGGGGTGACAAGCACAGAACACAATTTTCTCTTGCCAAGGGTAAGAGAAAGTTGTGTGCTGCGCGACCAGTCTTATTGTTTTAGGCATACGATTTAATAGTAGAAGATATAAGATATTATATAACAACCGCACGAAATGCATTTTTTATGAATTGTAAGAGAAAAATATTATTATTTATAACGTACTGTTAAAAATAAAATACGTGAAAGGCTTTTTTGTTGACATCGCAAGTTCAAATAGAGGCCAAAATATTTAAAATAAATCTTTGGCTGGAAATTTTTCTTCACTTGTTGCATTTTTATTTAGCTTTCTATAGATTAAATAAGAAAATAAATAAAAAAGAAGTAAAGACATTTATCCATCATTTGAAAAAAAAAAAAGTAAAAAAGCTAAGATATTTTTAAAAAGTTTTCTAAAACCTAGCGGTTTTACTTTTTAGTTTTGCAAGTTTACAATGAGAAAGTATTGGAAACATCCTCGAGATCTTTAGGTTAAAATTGTATATTTTATCAACTTTTCGAATAAATTCGGCAACTAAAAATGGTACGTAAATCTTATACAACCAAAATACATTCTCAAGAAAAATAATCATTTAAAAAAATAGAATTTAATGGAAATAGTTGATTTTGAGACAACAATTCCAACAGTCAAGTGTACTGTACAAGGCCAAAATCTCTCTGATGCCGGTTAATGTTACTTTTATTTAAGGTTGATATTAGTAAAAATTTGCGTTGACTAGGTGCAGTAACTTTATGCAACGCTTCTCTCGTCAACTGCCATCAAAGAGAAGACTGCTGAAAAATTTTGAGCAAGCTGCGCGCCATTTAGTTTGTGTATGGCAGCCATTGAAAGTAGACAACTTAGGGAATTTTGACGAAAATGGAAAAAAGTGAATTTCGACAAAAATTTAAAAATTGAACTACGAACTGCTACCCCATCCAGCATATTCTCTAGATTTAGCCTCCAACGACTGTTTCCTAGTTCCAAACCTGAAGAAATGGTTAGGTGGTAAGAAAAACGGGGTTGAATGTAAAGGTCATCACTGAAACACAAGCCTATTTTGAGGGCCTTGAGAAAACCTATTATTTGGATGGAATAAAAAAATTCGAAAAACGCTGGACTAAATGTATCAAGCTAAAAGACTATTTTGAGAAATAAAACACTTATTTGCCGAAAAAATATCATTTATTCAAAAAGTCGCTGACTTCGTATTTAAAAAATATTTTGATCCTTGCATTTTTTTAAGTTCGATTGGTCTGTCCCAAATTTCATTGATACCAATGCAAACCCCGTTGGGAATTCCGGCCTAAATTCTCAAACGGTCAAAAATAAAAATAAATTATTTAAATAGCCAACTATTTTATAAAATTGCACTCAATTAATCAATATCATCAAATATTTTTAAAAAATTTATCTTCTTTTCGTTAATGTTTAGTTTGAATTTTTATTTATTAATTTCCAATGCCAGAAATATAAAGAAATTTATTTTTATTGATATATATATATGAGTTCAGTTGCCAGTAACATTAAAATAAATAAATATAAAGAAATAACCACAGATTTTGAGATGAAACGAAAGGGATGAAATAAAAATAAGCGGAAATTTGAACTGTTTGACCCTTGAATGAACTAGCACAGGAGACAAGGTGGTGATCTAGAAATAGAACTACTATGGGGTTCTTTATGTATTTGTGAGGAAAGGTTTACCAAAGGGGAATGCCCTAAGAGAACTAAGAGAGGGGCAGCATCTTCGCAGCATTAACATCAGCATCAGTATGCACGCTCCCTGGCTATACTTAGAACACTGCACCCGATTCTCTTTTTGTTTTTGCAATCAATTAGATAAGGGTCATCTGTGGGGAAAATCCCGGCATATAAATAAACAAAAGTGTTTGGATTTCTTGATTTTTTTATTATCATTTTGAAATAAGAGATCAGCATGAGGATTAATTAATGAATCAGTAATTTACACAATTTTAAACATGTCGAAGTTTATAATTCGACAATAATAAATATAATTATATATTTCTTTATAAAATAAGCCGAAGGGAAGTTGCTGTTGATTCTACGGGATGCACAGTAAAAAAAATTTCTTTAATATTAATATATTGAAAGAGTTGAGCATTTTTAGTAAAATATATTTGTATTAAAGATATTTTATTTATAATAAATATACGTCGACATATTATTAATAGTGACAAAATTTTAAAGTATTTAATATAATCAAAAAATTTATTTGAGTAATTTATTCTATTTAATTAAATGTCACTTAAAATAAAACATACATTTTGTTTGCTTTAAATAAAAGCTGCGGTTTAATCCAAAACAATATTTTTTGATAGTAAATTTACTAAAATTTCTCGTAAGTATCAATATATTAATAGTTAAGATATCAAATTTATTTAAAAGTGACAAGTGCGCCCCTAACAGAGAAAAGTGAAATTAAAACAAAAAACCTCCCTTCCAGCTCCCCTCCTTCCTCTACTAGTTTCAAGCAGTCGGAAACATGGTCGGAAAGCAGTTATTTCCTGAGCAGCCATTTTTACATGATCTAAACGCTTTCATCAATATATTATTATTTTATATCTCAACTGTGCATTTCGCTTATTTTTAATAGGCACAATCTCATCAAACAATAGGATGGAATTAGATGATCTTCTAGAAGATTGGGGACTATCAAATATTAGCGAAACCTTAAATGGTAAGTAAAAATTCATATCAACTGAATACTGTTGTATTAGCGGCATTAATTATTAGCTATCTATATAGCGGTGACTTTTTCTAAATTTCTTATCTAATTTTGAATTTATTTTCTACAGAAAATGGGATTACAAGCCTAAGCATTCTTTATGCTCTTTTAAACAGTGAAAAAGAACTCTAAACGATATTTCCAAAAGTGGGGTTAAGGTTGATTCTTCGAAAGAAGTATTATGAATACGGTATGTATGTTTTCCATTCTTCAATATTTTTACTTTTTTTTGATAAGCTAACATATTCAATTATCTATCTGAGATATATATATGTCCTCATGAAAAGGTACCAAATCTTCACCGGGGTCCAAATAGAGTTTTTATGCTTTCTGTACGGAACACATCCTGCTCAGCAAGTCGGCATTTTTAGAATGTTTGTATCATTTTTTGTTTGGAAGATATGAATTTTTAAACCTAGTTTTGAGAAAAATGAGTTTAAAGTCTTGTTTTTTCATATTTTTTAAATAAAATAAATATATTCTGATGGATCGAATATTTCATCATATAAGATGAAGAACTAGAGAATCGAAATCAATAATAAAAAAAAAAATCGATTTTTTTGAACTTTTTCTAATCGGCTCTCCTGAAAATTTAGCCCAGTATAGATTTGGTAACTTTTCAAGTGGACGGTCACATATATTTAAATTTTATTACGAATTATTTAGTATACTCATATCATCATAGACATTTAATACAACCATTTTAAAAATTTAGTCAGCTTTTTTTTTAGATATAAATTTAAATTAATTAATATTTTAAAAAATAAATAATTACGTTGCAAGGTTATTTTAAATAAAATTATTTTATTTAAAAATTTCTGGAAATTTTATAGGCACTTGTTAATATTTATTTTTAAATAAATATTTATTTTTAAATAAAATGTAATAAACTGGGCATCATATAATTTTAGTAGAAAATAAAAGGTCGAGCAGCTATGTTAATTTCTTTATTTAAGAACCCACAGCGACGTTTCGGTCGACTATGCGACTATCTTCATGGCTAGAGTTCAGTCAAAAGAAAAACCTCTCAAGTTCCTTGACTCAATATTGACTTTGGCGCTGAATGCATTGTATCTAATGGATCGTAATGAATTTTATGAAATGTCCGTCAAAGAACTTAAGAGGTTTTTCTGTTGACTGAACTCTAGCCATGAAGATGGTCGCATAGTCGACCGAAACGTCGCTATGGGTTCTTAAATAAAGAAATTAACATAGCTGCTCGAACTTTTATTTTCTACTACATACTGATTCAGCTATTCGCCTCGCTAACATACCATATAATTATACTGGTATACAAAACTATAATTAACTATTAAATCAATTTCACTTTTTAATTATTTTCCAATTTTTACAAAAATATAATAACCGATTTTTTTTTGTACATATGAATTTAAAAAATGTGAGTGCATACAACTAAAACTTTTAATTTTAAATCAATTCTCTAAATTACAGATTGCTGCTAATAC
This sequence comes from Euborellia annulipes, assembly GCA_023213315.1. Classification (NCBI taxonomy): domain Eukaryota; kingdom Metazoa; phylum Arthropoda; class Insecta; order Dermaptera; family Anisolabididae; genus Euborellia; species Euborellia annulipes. The sequence continues at coordinate 24,462 of JAKCPI010006317.1, read as the reverse complement.
TGTTTCTTTGGAATCTTCAACTTCTAATTCATCACCGCTTGTCATAACAAGTATTTCATCAATTTTATCTGCAGTAGAAGAATTAAAAGATATAAACAAAAAAGAAATAGATAGCAAATATGAATTATTAGAATTTGATGAAAGCGATTTCAGTTGGGAACCACCTGCAAAAAAAAGCTACGGTTTTTGAAAAAAATCATATCAATTTAAAACAAGTTTTAGAAGAAAATGCAATAGGACGAGCAATTTTAACAATATATGAAGTTAAAAAAGAACTTTCAACACAGTGCCAAAGTTATTTATGTGATATTATTATTGTATAATTACTGGTATGTAATTAAAATTGTATTATATAATTTAATCCATAATAATAAAAAATTATAATAAATGTAAACTCATTGTTTTAAACTACTATATTTACTTCCTTCATATATTACGGGAGGTTTTAATTATAGACCACATTAGTATTAATTATTTATTAAAAATAAATATTGTAAAACGTCCCAACTGCTTATTCTGCAGTCGTTTTCAAGTCCTGTGCACTTGAAAATGAATGCAGAATAATCAGTTGGGACGTTTTACAATATTTATTTTTAATAAATAATTAATACTAATGTGGTCTATAATTAAAACCTCCCGTAATAATAATAATAACCACAAAAGTTCCTTCATATAGTTTAGTAATTCATTGAAATTTTTAATTTTTTAATATAACCTATTGAATATTTAACTTAACTACTCAAGTTTTTAATTTTAATATAGCTTCTGTTCGATATTAATATATATTTCTTCAATCTAAAAATATGTAGATTTTTCTTAAAATAAAAAAATTTTGACTAAAATAAATAAATATTTTATATAAGTACTGCATTATTAAATTTGAGGATTCGACCATTTAATTCAAATATCATTATCTTAATAATAAACTTTAGTGATGCTCGGTTTAAATATTGGCATCTTAACTATTAATATATCTAGGGTTGAGCCGCTTTTGCAAAAGGGATATGAGAATAAAATTATTGTAACTGATTCAAATAGAGGCATCTTAACTATTAATATATCTATATTTTAGCTAGTCATATATTATATTTAATAAAAAAATATCAAATATTAGTATTGAACCGACTTTTTATTTCGCCATTATTATGTCAAGGATTTCTTTGCATTAAATATAATCTATTAACTATAAATATATTGCTTTTTCAGTGTGGATGAGAGCAAGTAGGGGTGCAGAAAATAAAAAGAGCCTTTGGAAGAATTAGAATAATTTCAGAATTTTAGAATACGGGGTCGTCCACAAATTACGTCACGACTATTTTGACGATATTCTAGTCCCCCCCCTGTCACATTTAATCATATACAAACAAACCCCCCTACAAATATGTCACAACATAGAACTACCCCCTCTTCTTTTTCTTTCTGAATTAAATGTTTAGGTTTTTCAGGATATGCAATATTGAAAGCATTGTAGAATCGTTAATAAAGATCTCCTAGATCATCATTCATTTTTCTGGAATATATTAAGCAGTCACACCAGATTTTTTATAATTTATTTGGCTATTATTGCCAATAGAAAATTATTGTTATTTACTTGTTCAAAAAATATTTGCTAAGTTCTGAACTGTCACATGATAATAAATTAGCGTTGCAAGCGATTTACAAATTGTTATTAAATATCTACTCTACAGGGCGGCATTAGTTTGAAAATGTGAAAAAAATTTATTCCGTACTGTGAGCTTCGAGTCGAAAGATGAACTTTAAAAATTAGCTAAAGTTTTATTTAGTTGTTCAGGGGGGGGGGGGGGTAGAACAAGAGGAGTAAATGGTGAAAAATGTTATCCCCTAGGACCTTCAGCGAATAATTTGAGAGGGAACAGGCATATACTCGTAGATATATTTTGAAATATTTTATTTAGAATAATACAGAATTTTATAAAAATCAGAGCCCTTGGAGGAGGGGGCAAATGCCTCCTGTCCTCCCCCCGCCCAAATTACGCCACTGGGAATAGGAGAATTTTCCAATTTTGGAGAGGGCAAATTTTCTAAACTAAAATCAAAAATTTCACAATATATTTTATTGAGAAGAAAGTAGATAAAAATCTGGAGAAGATATTCAGGTCAATATATTCGGATTTTCTCCTCTCGCTATACGTTTGGGAGTTCAAACGACTACTGGACCATGCGGTTAAGGTAACGTTAAGAAGCATGGTCCTGAAGGAGTCGTTTGAACTCTGAAACGTAGACGTATAGCTGGAGGAGAAAATTCGAATAAATATCATCTCCAGCTTTTGATTTATCTACTTCCTTCTCAATAATATCCACCAGGCTGTCCCCTTTCTTCATTAATATATTTTAATTTATAACTTAATCTTAAAGGTTCAATGACCTGTATAATAATAAATTTTTAAGGACTATTTAAAATTTTTGTTGAAGATGGATTGATAAATTATATCTGTAATGAACTAATTGAAAGCTAAAAGGAAGCTTGAATGAGTATTTCTATAAATAGGAGGCCAAGAGATAAATGAAAAATATTAGATGCATTTAAGAGTTTATAACCATTCCAAGCCCCCTTATTTCAATTTAATTTCTCTTATAAGCTAATTTGAGAGTAATAAATTTGGGTCAAATCGTGTTTTCCTTTTTGAGATATTTTATTCATATAGAGGATCGTTTAAATATTATCACTTCACGGGGTGCTGATGGATGGCTACGGCCAGAGGTCCGTTGGGTTTGAGGTGTGTGTCTTCGTGGATGCACCTCGGATAAATAAACGGGATCTCGATACGAATTCCAAATAATAATAATTAATATTGACTTTATGAATTTATAAATTACCATATTTATAGCATAAAGCAACTAAAACATGTCAATTTTATTACATGTGTAGAATAAATTCGGTAGAACACATTTATTAAGAAAATTCATATTCAGTATTAGTAGGCCTACATAATAAGTTTTTTCAGAAATTTTGAAATTTTCAATTTTTATTTTGTCATATCATAATAAATTCCTCTATTTTAAAAAGATTTTATTCTTTGACATTTTTTCGAAAACTGAACGAAGAAAAAAGATAATTAACTAAAATAGTATTTTTCTTCGTTGAATATTTCAAAAACTATTCAATTTTCGAAAAAATATCAAAGAATAAAAACTTTTTAAAATAGAGGAATTTATTATGAAATGACAAAATAAAAATTGAAAATTTGAAAATTTCTGAAAAAACTTATTAGGTAAAGTACTACTTCCAGGTGAAGTATTCCACAAGTTGAAAGAAATCTACAATTTTAGTGTAAGGAGTATGCCTATATAGCAAATTTCATCGATCTGGCTGCTTATATTTTTAAGCAATCGTGTTCACACACATCCAGACCTCATTCCACGACCTAACCACTTATTCACTGTCCTGAAAGATATATTTTTTAAATATAAACTAAATAAAAGTTACTACGATAAAAAAATCCATTTTTAAATACCGTAATCTCACATGTCCAATTAAAATTAATTCTTATTATTTCATTAAAAATGAAATACACTAATTAATACAATCTTTTTCATTAATATTATTATTATGTGGTTGATTTTAAAGAAAGTAAAAAAAAAAAAAAAAACGCTTTTTACATATTCAACCGCGCAGAGAAAAAGCTATTTTTTTTTTTTTTATTTGATTTAGTTAATTAATAAAATTTATTACGATGTTATGTAGCCGTAGATGGTATGTTACCAAGAGAGAAAGAGAATCACTTTGCGATACATTATCTTAATAGTAAGAGCATTTATTTATTTATTAAATTATTTCTGTATTTATATACATATAGAGAGAAAGTACTGGTTTCATGACAAAATTTCTATGACGAGATTTGAAGTTTTGAGGTCCCCTGAATCAAAAAAAAATGGTTTTCGTAACCTGGACTGTCTGTCTGCGTGTATGTCCTTGAACAAAATATCTAAATAACGAAAAGAGCTAGGAGGTTGAAATTTTATATTTATGTTAGATACTCAGCTGGGACATGACACGAAGAGTTTGAACAAAATTAGGCTAAAAGTACTAGTACTTTACTGATATACTTTCTCAGTTTTTTACGATTTTCTCAAAATTCGCTGCAACGATTTTGATAAAAATTCAAAAATCAATTATTTTTTAGATGCTCTATCAAATGTATATTCTCATTTTGCCCTCAAAATTGTTTGAAGCACACTTTACTCTTGTACGTCATAGGAAAAATAGGAGAAATGGTTGCCAAGGTAACAAAATATAAATATTTTTCCCATGTTTATAAATTTTACATCTTGAATTCTAATATATCGGCGGAAACTAAATATATATCGACACAAAAAATCTGATTTGACAAGCACAGAACACAACTTTCTCTTACCAAGGTAAAAGAAAGTTGTGTGCTGTGCGACCAGTCACACCAGATTTTCTTATCTTAAATAAAAATTAATTATCATAATTTTTTTATTTATTATTTATAAATCCTTCAGGGGGTTCAGCAGCCATGGCTTTTATGCACTTGCAATGGTTATATAGTTGCATTTATTTATTAAGAAAATTTCTAATGAATTTAATTTAAATTTCATTAAAAAACGAATCAAAAAATTTCTTAAAATGTTATTTGAGATACAAATTTAGATGCCATTTCTACTTCGGCTTAAATATTTTTAAAATCCCCAAGATTCTTATCTGGAGTTTAAATATTTTTTTTTTTTATTTATGCTACATAACGACATAATTTGTCCTGATACTTTATGCATTAATAAGTTTTTAAAGTCATTTCAAAAAAAAAAAAACAAAAAAAATCTTTTCTCGAAATCCATTAAACTTATATAACATGATAACAAAACAAAAAGAATCCTCACGGCATCACCGAATGGGGAGGGAAAAAAATAGAGAACTTGCATTTTTATCAGATCAAAAAATAGCGTTTAGTCGAGCGAAAGCAAAACAAAGCACTATGTTAATTTCGATATATCGATACAATTACACTTGTAAATTTATGATTTACATGCGTTATTGTAAGGAACAAAGAGAATCTTTGGTTGTCCCTTGTTTATTATGCACAAAGGATTTGACTCACGATCTGTGCTCATCTCTTCTTTTTACTTTGCTATTCTATTAATAAAGGAATTATGCTTTACATTCAATTAATATTAAAAAATTCAAAAAAAATTTGAGAAAATTTATGAAAGTAAAAATTTGAGTTTCCGTGCAATAGCAGAGTTAGATATTAAAAACGTATCACAAAGTCATTATTTCTCTGTGCCGGTGGTTAAGATCTCGCCTCTTATGCCAGGGTTGCTTCCAGTTCAAAAACATTTTTTTAAATTATATTAATTTTCAATTAATTTAGAAAAATAGAGGACTCAGATGCCGAAAAAGGCCTTTTTTAAGGCTGTATGATCAGTTACACCAGATTAAAAAATCTGGTGTAACTGATCATACAGCACATAACTTTTTATTATCCTTCGGCAAGAGAAACTTGTGAACTGTGCGTGTCACAACAGATTTTTTGTGTCGAGTTATATTTAGTTTCCCAAAGCACCTTAGTTACTTGACCACTTGCATTTCATAAGTAAAAAATTTGAAATACTACATCAGTAGAGTGTGATTTAAACAATTTTCAGGAAAAAATATGAATATACATTTTAAAGAGGATCTAAAAAATAACTGATATATGAATTTTAATCAAAATCTTTAAGTCAATTTTGAGAAAATCGAAAAAAACTGAAAAAGTACATCAGTAAAGTGTACTTCAAACAATTTTCACCAAAAATTTTACCGATATACTTTTTAAAGAGCATGTAAAAAATAATTGATTTTTAAATTTTAATTAAAATCGTTAAAGCAAATTTTGAGAAAATCGAAAAAAAACTGAAAAAGTGCACCAGTAAAGTACTTGGTAGTTTTTGTTTAAAAACTTATTTTCACGCTACTTAAATATAAAATTTCAATCCCGTAGCTCAATTCCTTCATGCTTAAAATTGTTACAGACACAGAGACAGACAGACCAATTTGGGACCCACTTTTTGGACTCAGGGGACCTCAAAACGTTTATATCCATTAAAATCTCGACATCGAATTTTTGACGCAATACTTTTCTCTATATATTTCATATATAGGTAAGAAAAATAAATATCTTTTGAATTTTGCTAATATTTAATTAAATTTGCCTTTGGTCAACAACATTTTTTTATTATTTCACCACGGGTATTTATAATTTGCCTTCTATATCAAATAAAAAGTATGGAATAATAGGCAACTATATTCTCATGTAAAAGTTTCCGGTTGCCTGTCAGGCCTTTCGAAGGCGCAGTTCATTAAGTTTTGGACAAATGAAATGGTGTTTTTTCCCGTACAAGAAAGAGCGAATGCAGCTATTTTTTTTTCGTTTATTAGGCACTTCAAACCAACAGTCAGATTTGCGATCATCCTAAGGGCTGAAATGTGTCAATAAAACTCCTCAAAAAGTCGAATGGCGCGATTGTTTAGAATATTTATTGCTCTATAATAAGGACCCTCGCTATGAGAGTTTATCTTTTGTTACCATGGGAACCATTTCTCCTATATTTCTTATGAAGTACAAGAGTAGTTTGCTTCAAACAGAGAGCAAAATGAGAATAAACATTTGAAAGAGCATCGAAAAAAATAATTGATTTTTGAATTTTAATCAAAATTGTTAGAGCGAATTTTGAGAAAATCGAAAAAACTCAAAAAGTACATCAGTAAAGTACTAGGCCACAGCACGGCATTCAGGTATTTGAATTCACTAGAACAAATCTGTGAATCCGTGGTTCGACTCCCGGATGCATCCTTACTTTTGTCGGCTATTTGAATTAAAGAAGATTAAATTGTATTAATTTTTATTGGGCGTAATTGAATGAATTAAATAAAAATAGCAAAAAGAATGTTTGTTTTCTGTGAGGAAGGTTGCAAATATTTACGAGGTCGAAGGGAATCTTCCGAAGAATGAACTGGGATGGCATGTCTATGTGTGTGTGTGTGAATGTGTGTTTTGGCAGAAAGTGCCTGGTCACTTTGGGGATTTCTCATGAGTAAGAGCAGTCAGTTTCTATATTTATACAACCATCTCACGAGTTCTTCTATGCCAACGGACGGATTCTTGGATCAACGAATTCCGTAAAGTCGCGCAATTTGTTCTTTAAAACGTTCTTTTTTTCTTCTATTTCTAAATTTCTTTAAATATCCGAGTAAAAAAATAAACATCTAACAAGTAAATTACTGAGATAAAATCAAAAGAATAGACCATGTGTTTCAGGCAAATTTCCTCCTCTTAATTAAATAACTTTGCATGAAAATCAACCCTTAAATAAGATAAAATATATTTCATAAAGACAATTGCTTCTTGTATGTGGAGGAATTTGAGATGGCAATAGTTTCTACGTAATGGAAGCACGAAAACAGGATGAATCCAATACTTTCTCTCATATATATATATATTAACATATATAGAGGTAAGAGAAAGTAAAAACAATGAAATAATCACATGGTTAAACGCTTGGGGTGCTTTAATATTGAATCTAGCTGTACTAAACCCAATATTTACAACATAACTTAATAAATATAATTTAAAAAAGTAAAAATTTCTTATAACCACAACATTCAGCAAAAGCTCAGATTGGTGACCTCGGGTGATAAGCGTGTGGAACGTCCCCTCATAGCCTTCGATACTTTGCATTATAAAAATATATATAATAAATTCAAACTCCTAATGACCTGAGTAGCCGAAAAGGCTTTTAAAAAAACCACAACAATGTTAAGAACACCTTTGTAATGGTACATTAGAATATTTGCTCAGGAATTCGGAATTGGGCGCAGCTAGTAGGTAGGACTGGAATAATAGAAATTAGTTCAAGCTCTAATTAAAAATTTATTTTAAGATTCATTTTGATGATTCAAACAAATGAGATGAGTAAATCTCAGATTTGAAATATAAATTGGATTATCAAAAACATAAAATGACGTAATCTCAACCTATGATATATTTCAATTAAAAAAAAATTACTAGATAAAATCAAATTGCAAAATTCGATTAGATTAGAAAAATGATTTGTAAAAACAAAGGAATTATTGAATATGGCATGTGAGGAATATGAATTAATCATTCCTTTATTTGACCTAATTTTAAGATACGTTTTTTTTAAGAACTTTACCTATGAATCCCATTCTAGGGATTTATAAAATAATTATGAAATATCGTGTCACATGGAGGTCCTAAAGATTAAGTTTCTTGATCTCTTTTATTTTATTTTACCTATATTTGGAGAGTATTGATTTATAAATGGTTTTTTTTTTAATCGGTTTTAGAAAGCATTTTTTACAAAAAGTTTGATAAAAAAATACAGGAGTCTTAATTTCTAAAAATTCGGAAAGATGAAGATTTTTTGTAAGATTTGACATGGACCATTGTCTGGATACCCCTTCCTTTTGATACTGTAGGCCTACATTCCAAATGGACTAATGATAATTCAAAATAAATCCTAGATTTTGAAATAAACAGTCAAAAAAAATACTATTTCAAGAAGAACAAGATTTATTGCGGCTGGTACAAGGTGTTGTGGTTAAAAGAAAACTATAAAAATAATAATTTATTGTTGTGTGTTTTATTCTAGGTCTGGCGACTGGCTAGCATCAGTTTCGGTAGCCCAACTACCATCATCAGGCCTGCAAAATATTTATTTTTAATTTACTTATTTTTATATCAAATTGATCAATAAAACATATTATATTTATTGATCAATTTGATATAAAAATACAATTGTTTACTGACAAACGTATGTAATAATAATATATAAGTAAATTAAAAATAAAAATGTATTTTGCAGGCCTGATGATTGTAGTTGGGCTACCGAAACTGATCGCCAGTCGCCAGACCTAGAATAAAGCAAACAACAATAAATTATTATTTTTATTGTTTTCTTTAACTACAACACATTGGTACCAGCCGCAATAAATCTTCCTCTTCTTGAAATAGTATTGATAATTGCGCTAATCCAACAAAAAGTCAAAAAAAATGATTACTCACCAAATGATGAGATAAACTGAGAACGTGAACGAAACAAACAAGGAGTAGCACTTGAATTAAGGAAGTTTCCAAAAAATAGAAGTGGTATCTGCAAAAAATAAAAGTAATTAAATAAATATTGGTAGAAGCTGGTTTTTTTCTCCTTACCATCTTCATCTACTATTCCCAGCTACAAGCAACTACTGTTTTTTTTTATTTGTTTAAGGTCTTTTTTCGGCATCTAAGGCCGTTTAGTCCTCATCCCTATTTATTTCATGAAATGAAATATATTTTTCTCGCTTGGGACGGGAAGCGAATCCGGGAACCTAGGCACGAGAAACTAATGTCTTCTCCCTGAGCCACGGATCACGGGCGCTAAACGGGTTAAGTGACAGATTATGCTAAAAAAATTGATTCATGTTATAAATAGCTTATTTCCAATATTTAAATAACAAGAATAATCGAAAATAGATATTATATTACATTCTTAATAAGTAAATTGTAATTTTATACAATATTAACAAAAAACTGAAGATCATTACTAAGAATAAATAAGCTTGTTTTTTTTTTTTTTTTTTTGATAATGAATATAAATTAGATTCGTTCATGTTAAATTAATTTCCCAGTTTCGCATATTCTTTTGGCCTGTGATGTGTCAAGGCTGATTATACTTTTCAGAAATCCTTTAGCCACATGGCTCAATGTTTTTCATTTGACTTGGCTTTGCTTTTTGCTTTGCCAGGAAGTCTGCCGACGCCGAGCGTCCTTTTTTTTTTCTTTTATTTTCCATCAGCCCACGAATTGATGGCAACAACCTTGCAAAAAGACGCGCATCTTTTGCTCCTAAAGTTAATTTCGTCGCAGTTTCTGACGTTTTTTTCGTATCCACCAAGACTCACGTGATTTACTTAGAACGTCAGTTAACAATTTCCAACATTGCAATTATTTTAATGAATAGTCAAATTTAAAAAAATAAAGATGATGTTATCATCGTGGGGAATTGCTATAATACGATGGTTTATAAAAAATATTGGTTAGTTCCTAACTTTTTCTTTGTGAGTGGCTGATGCTGTTGATAGAGAAGTGAAATACAGCTTCCTCGTTTATTTTTTTATTTATGTAGAAACTTTAATCTTTAACAGTAATTTATTTTTGTTAATAAAACAACAAAATAATAACAATTCATAATTCTCAAGTAATTTAAAAATAGAGATATTAACTTTGACGCATATTTTCAAAGACATAAAAATGTCCTCCTGCGTCATCTATACAAATGTTTGATTTCATCCGATTTCTAATAATTTCACAATTACTGTCAGGGTTATAGACTTTTTGAAAATAGGTTTTTGTCATTTTTTTCAAAGTTTGAAAAGCCGTTTCTTGAAATCTGCGTTTTATTAGATTTTATAAATCAATGGATTTTTTGTTTTTATTTGTTTAAGTTCTTTTTCGGCATCTCTGAAAAGATCTCTTCCTTATTTATTTCAATCGATTGGTAGTCAATTCAAATGAAATAAATTTTTCAATAACAGTTTGACTCATAAAACAAACAAGTCGGCCGTCTCCTACTCTAATTCTTGTGTAAGCTATATAAACATCTTCATGATCACTAATTTAATTCAAAGCGGATAATGAATCTTTGCAAGCAAATCTTCCTCCATATCCCTTGCCACAGAACTTTACCGGAATACATTCTTATTTCGATGGACAAATCCGTTGTCAAAAAGCTTGGTTTACTCTTCAGATCCAGAAGATCAATTTCTAAGCCTATGAGGATCAGATTCAACTTTCAGCGTATTCTGGATTCAAAGATGTGTGATAATATTGATCAGAGGCTCCAATATTCCATTTGAAAGTGTTGCTTACTAGTCCAGAAAACGAACTCAATTAAAATAATTTTGGTTCTCCAATAAATTTCCTGATTCTGTTATGACAAACAGACAATAAAAATTATTTTAAAACATGAAGAATTTTTAAAAAAGACAAAAGAATAAGAGATATATAAGTTGGATGTCCAGATGTAGCCAAACAAGGGAACAAAAACAATGTTTTTTTTTTGTATATACATGCTAAATTTTTTGTTGGCTACTTTTAAAATCTTGCAATACAATGCTTCAAATGAGTTCTTTACTTATATATACGTAAATGGAGAAATTATAGAACACATGTAATAAAAAACTTTTGGTTACCCGGAGAGGTACGCGACAGGAGAAGTGAGGAAATAAAAATTTCAAAGCTCTAGATTAACTAGAACTGGTCGTAATTTCGATTTGCAGATTTGTAGGAAAAAACAGGAAAGCAAGTTAATAAAAGCGTTGTAAAAAGACATTGTTTTTATTCAACTGGAAGTCCAAACCCCACTTCTTATTCAATTCCTATAGGCAAACAAGAAAGATTTATAAGGAATAAAGTTTCTAGATGAGAATAAAGGTTAAAAAAATGCATTCTTCTAAAGATGGGAGGAGGCAAGTGCACCCAAAAATAAGGCCTCTTAATGCTTAATGAATTTTGAGACGTCATATTGTTTTATCATCGATTATTGATTATCAAAGTGATCAGAGTTAATAATGTACAAGCAATTAGTTATATGTACAGTGAACGCCAAAGTTAAGTCTTACCCATGCGTTTTCTATTTGTGATTAATTCATTGTTTTTATAAAAGAAAATGAAAATCTTTATTGGAAATTTTTTAGGTTTGAACCATGAAAGTTTCCATTAAAAAACATATAATATTTTTTTAAAAAACAATGAAATAATCACAAGTAGAAAGAGTAGACCGGTGGGACTTAATATTGTCCCTCCGCTTAAGGGTAAATAATAAAGATATATTCTTCAACTACTTATTTTCTAAGAATAATAATAATAATTCATTCTCCTTTATTTATTTGATTTTCCATATTAATTTCCTATTGAAACTGTTGCAAAGATCGGATAAACATAAAAAGTGATAGTAACAAGATGTTTTTCTGGCCTGTGAAAAGATACACATGCCCTAATATCAAGAACAGACGTTTTTATCCCCAAATGACCTTAATTTCCTTGAAATAGAAAAACAAAATATTTACGTTCTTTATAAGCAAAAATAAAATAATTTTAACCAACTAGAAATTTAATCTAAGACGCAAAAAGTAAAAAGTCATTCGTAAAAATAATAAATTGGCTTCTTTCTAAATTATTTATATTTCCTTATGACCCTTTTTGAAATATGCTTCTTTTAATATTGGGTTAACGAATAATAGAGACAAAGGGGGAAGATAAACAAACCACCGATAAAAATGAATCACGTTTTTGATCACTACAAAGTTGTTTTTTTTTTTTTTTAATTAAATGAATGAACCGAGTAGTGTTTTCACTGTATTACTCTGACCTGGCGAATATCCAATTCGAATTCGATTCATAAAGAACCTGCTCGTTCCCGTTTTTATATATATATATATATATATATATATATATAAATGATATTAATTAATTAAATGATTGGCATGAAATAGTTCATTGGTTTTTGTTTAATGCGCTTCTAAATCGTTGACGTCGTCGTCTTGTTCGTTGGCAGAGCAAACCAAGTCCTGCCAAGGGTTTATTTCTGGCCAATCACCTTCGGAACGCACATGTCTGCTCTATTTCTATCTTGACTTCTTTTTTACCGGGTTGATATTTATATTTTCATTTTGGCAAACATTGCTTTCGCGGAAATTACTATTTTGATAACAACAATTTTTTGACATTTGAGGTCAATGATTTAAAAAAAAAATTGGTTTAGGGCCAATTTGAAAAAATTTATATCAATAAATGATATAAAACTTAAAAATTCCAATGACCATTGAAAAAGATTATATGAATATGTCTTTTTTAATGATCTTGGTTCGATTTAGTTGAAACATGATTTAATTGGGTAAATCAAAACCAAAAATAACAAATGATATATTTCAATATATTATTTATTGGTATAACAATGGAGAATTGTAGGTATCAGCCAAATTGGGAGTGTCCAGGTTAATTGTCCAATTCTCCATTGAAATCACATCACAGCCACAATCTCAAAATCAATTATTGGTATATACTTGGTGAGAAGATGTTAAATGATTATACCAATAAATAATATATTGAAACATATCACTACTGTTTTTAGTTGTAATTCATCTAATGAACCAAATGATGACAATTAGAAGACATTCAAGCTTGGATGGGTTCAACCGAGCAACAATTGACCATTCATTTAGAGAATATTATATATTTTTTTTTTTTTTTATTTGTGTATGAAAGAAAATAAAAGTTTTTTTTTTTTTTTTATTTTGAATTAAATATAAATAATTTTTTTTTTTTTTTTTTTTATTTTATTTTTTTTTTATATCTTTTTTATGTTTTTTTTTTTAAAATTCATTTGAAGCCATAAAGATGGTCGCAAAATCGACCAAAACGTCGCTGGGGGTTCTCAAAAAAAGAAATTATCATAGCTGCCCGACCTTTTATTTTCTACTACATATTAGAGATATGAGAAAAATCTGGTCTGACTGGTCGCACAGTACACAACTTTCTCTTAGGTAAGAGAAAGTAAAAGAAAGATTCAATACAAAGAATCCTATTAGAAAATATTATTTACTCTATCATATCACTTCAAATAAATAAAAGAAAAGGGCTGGTGATTATGTAAATAAAGCTTAGGTCATGATCTGTCATTTCTATGCACCTAAGCGAATGTTATTTGCTCTTATAATAGATTATTTTTGTTCCCTATTCATTCTAACAATTTTTATTTATAGAGAATCATTCATTAGCTTCATGTTCTTTAAATATTTATGAAATTTTAGAAAAATGTTCCTAGAAAGAAGTTTTGATATATAAAATAAATCTAGAAAAATTCAATAGGTTTTTGGTCTAATTTTTAAGAATTCCAAATATATTTACTCTAATTCGAAGAGAAGTTGCTGTTGATGTTATGGAATGGAAAAGAATAAGTACAGGTGCAGCAAATGAAGAGAGCCTTTGGATGCCAAATGCCGAAAAGGAGACGTTTCGGACAAAATTTATTTGCCATCTTCAGTCCTCGTTGGCTTATAAATTAATTAGGCACAAAGTTGTCATATTGACTCTCACGTAACATTGACACTCGCCTGATTTTATAAAAAAATATACATGCGCACAAATTCGTGCCGAGACAACAATGACAACTTTGTGCCTAATTAATTTATAAACCAACGAGGACTGAAGATGGACAAATAAATTTTGTCCGAAACGTCTCCTTTTCGGCATTTGGCATCCAAAGGCTCTCTTCATTTGCTGCACATTCTCTGTACTTATTCTTTTCCATTCTATATTTACTCTAATCAAACCATTTTTTAATCAGCGATACAATCACTCCAATCTAGGAAAGATATTTTCTTAAAAATTGAATTTTTTTTAGACACCCCATATTCAAACATATATTTAAACCATTTGGTAACCCTAGTAAGTAACTTAATAAATTTTCATTAGTGATGTCATTTTATGAATATCAACAAATAATTTAAAAAACATCGCGACATCGAATTTTTGACATGATCGGAATACTATATACTGTATTACAATATTACATATATAGGTAAGATAAAGAAAAAATATAAATACAATAATCAAAAATTATAATTCAAATATTATACCTGTTTAGCAAATTTCTTAAAGTCGAGAGAGTCAGGGGGTTTTCATTTCTGAATAAAGGCAGTTAGGTATTTGTTGTGTTCCCATTATTAGAGGTTCGTCAGTGCTTGTCACATCTTTGCTGTAAAATAAAGGAAAATCTGTTAATAAAGGATAATTAAGAATTGCATGAATCAGAATAAAAATGGAAAGCTATAATTGAAAAAAAATTAATTTTTATTATTTCTATTCACTATTCAATTTCTTTTGTTTTATTAAATGAATGATTAAAACATTTATTAATTATGAGAAAATAAATAGCTAAGATTATTTTGTTTCTGCATTATTTAATACTATTTATTTTGTTTGGGAGGGCATCTAAAGCTATTTCACCATTACAATACTGTTTCTTATACATTTCAATGTTAATTAATACTTAATTAAGTATAAAATATGAACCTTGGTGTAGGGTTAGCGGGCTGGCCTTCTGTACCAAGGATCGGCTAATCTTTACTATAAAGTTCGCTCCCACCAGAGAGCGCTGGCGGGCTTTACTCACGATTCTTTCGTTCTCCCACTTTGTGATTCGTTCTTTAAATTTAATTTTAAAATCGTCATGATAATATTCAACATATAACATATTCCTGAGACAAAAATAAACAAAAAACAAAAAAAAATAAAAATAAACATAAAAATATTCAACACAATATGCCTTGGAAAAAAAATTGTTTATACCCGCCAGCAGAGAAGGATCACGCCGAGGAGAGTCAGTCTTAAGGTAAGGATCTACTTTTTTTTTTAAACAACTTGCAGGAGTCCTGAATTAATTGTTTCGGTCCGGTGCAGTTAGGTTTTCCTTTAGATAATAAAGTGATTTGGTAGCAATAATATTTTAAAAAACTTGTAGGGATCCCTTGTCCGAGAGCCGCCGGAGGCGGCTCGAGACCTTCGGTTAATTAAGGTCGGTTCTGTTTTAGATTAAAAAATATTCATCCAGAATATTTTAAAGAACTTGCAGGGATCCCTTGTCCGAGAGCCGCCGGAGGCGGCTCGAGACCTTCGGTTTTAAGTTCGGTTCTTTTATTTTTAGAAAAAAATTCAAAACAACTAGGGAATTCTCGGCTTCGGGTCGGTTCGGCTCGGCTCAGTTCGGTTCAAAACCATCCAGTTAGAAGCGATTCGGTAGCTTTTAAAAAAAAATTTTCGGGCCCGAAGGGTCCGAAAATTTATTTTTAAGGGCTACCGAATAGCTTCTAACTGGATGGTTTCGAACCGAACTGAGACGAGCCGAACCGAACCGAAGTCGACACTAGTGACAAAACAACTTCAGGGGTCCCGACCTAATTGTTCATCAAGAATATTTTAAAGAACTTGCAGGGATCCCTTGTCCGAGAGCCGCCGGGGGCGGCTCGAGACCTTCGGTAATTAAGGTCGGTTCTCTTTTAGATTAAAAAATGTTCATCAAGAATATTTAAAAAAAACATGCATATTAAAGAAAAGAACGAAAGAATCATGAACGAGGAGCTAAAAAGAACTAGTCAATTGTAAGCCAGCGCTCTCTGGTGGGAGCGAACTTTATAGTAAAGATTAACCAAAATTTGCTAGGCAAATGAGAAGAAAAAAAACGTTGCCAACATTTTTTCTATTAATTAAAAAAATATTATAATTAACTTTTTTATATTGCAAAAATTCAAATTACAAATATAATAATAACAACATAGTTATTTTTCGTTTTTAAAAAACTTTAATAAAATAAAACATCTTTAAATTTTCATTATTGGTTATCCTGTTAATTTTAGGGTTATCTAAAAAGCGGCCTATTTAAGTTTTTCTGTCTTGAGCAGAGTTAGGTTATTTACACAATTTTGCAGTTATTTAGAAAAATCTCATAAATAACTGTAACGAGAAAGGAAACTCAAATAAAATTCATCAAATTCAACCAAAAAAAAGATTCATACATTCATACTTATTTATTTGACTTCATCTGGTTCAGTTATTCTTTATATCAAAACCCATCATCAGTCTCTAAAATTTTTTTTATATACTTTCATGGGCGTAACTAGAGAACTTGGCTGGGGGGGGGGCATGGGACCAGCCATCCTCGCTGGGGAGAGGGCCATAGAACCAGCTATTCTCCGAGGGCCTGAAAAGCCCCAATTTTCTCAATTTTCTTTGGGGCAGGGAGCTTTCTGGGGGGGGGGGGGGCACGAGCCTTCTGGGGGGACCTAGCCATCGAATAAAATTTTATAAAAGCATAAAAATCAATCAATTTGTCAATTATTTCAAATGATGGGAGAGCATCAATTTGTTTTTTCTAATTCGATCGGCGCCCAGAGTGCAGCCAGGGAGCCTCGCTTCACTCTCGTCTAGGCTTTTCTTCACGCGCAGATTCGCTTTTCAAAAAGTCGCTCTATCTCTCTTATTTTTCGTTGGATTTGTGGAAAAATGCAAAACTGGTCTTTTCAATTAATTATAAAGCTATAGACATTTTTTTATTTAACTACGACCACATAAAATGGGAGTTTATTAATTGCCTTTTACATCTTCAAATTTTAACTGCCTCTTTCATTTTCTAATTATCCTAATTTATTGTTTTTTTTTTTTAAATTAAATAAACACATTTAGGCCTTGATATTGATTGAATAACTTAGTATATAAAATATTCAAGCAAAAACAATGAAATTTTAGTCTCAAAACGTTCTGAAAATGATTAAAAATCGAATTTCCAAATTTATTTTGACATATTAATTTTTACTTTCTCTTAAAATTTAAAAATCAATTATTTTTTTGATGCTGTTCTCATTTTGCTTTCAAAATTGTTTGAAGACCACCATGGGCGTAAATAAAGATTTTGGCTGGGGGGCCATGGGACCAGCCATCCTTGCTGGGTGGGGGGCATGGGACCAGATATCCTCCAGTGGGCCTGGAAAGCCCCATATTTTCTCAATTTTTCTTGAGGCAAGGAGCTTTCTAGGAAGGGGGGGGGGGGCACGAGCCTTCTGGGGGAGCCAGGCACCCCCCTAGCTACGCCCATGCCCCCCCCAGCCATATTCTCTTGTTACGCCCATGATAATAATAATTAGTTTTTAAAATGAAATATTGAATTTATTCTTTTTCTCCCTCACCAAGACTTTCATTTGTCGTTGGGTCGGTAGGCTATTCAGATGCGTCAGTCTTTTTTTTTTACTTTCTCGTAAAGTATATAGAGAGAAAATATTGTAATCGTCGAAAAATTCCACTTCGAGATATTGATGATTCTCCATGATTTAGACCTCAACAAAATCCACCTTAAAGAAAGGCTGTACTTGAAACGCGTGAACTTCTTTTTATTTTAATTTTATTTATTTTAAGAAAATTAGATAGTAGAAGAGAGTCTGAGAGCATTTAATAAGTTAGCTTAATTGGCTAATCTTTACTATAGGACTCCAAGCCACCCAGGGGGCGCTGACGTGGCTTCGAAGCCAGGTTAAGGTAATAATCTTTTTTTTTTAAACAACTTGCAGGGGTCCCGACTTAATTGTTTCGGTCCTTCGGTCGCAGTTCGGTTTCCTTAGATTAAAAAAAATATAAAACAACTAGGGATTTCTCGGCTAATGTCAAAAGAGTGAACAGGTGAAGTGTAAGCCAGCGCCCCCTGGGTGGCTTGGAGTCCTATAGTAAAGATTAACCGCTTAATTAAATAATCTCTTGATTTTAATATCAACAAATCTTAGTTCACTTATTAACAGGGCATTCAAAAGAACGAATAATTTAATTTGTTTTCCTTTTGATTTATTCCTTATTCATCGAGTAGAAAGAGAAAGAAAACCGTGAGTGCAAGTGAGAAAGAGATACGTTCTTAAATCATCTGCTTTCAGCTCAAGGACAAGCCGTCTGCAAGCAAACAATAGCTCTGACGTCACGCTTTCTAAGAATCAATTAAAAAAGCAATAAAATTGAAAATATATTATTATATTCCCCGAACTGAAAAAATCGGCTCAATTAAAAAAAAAATATATTTTTACTTTCTCCTACCCTATATATGAAATATATATAATCATGTCAAAAATTCGATGTCGAGTTTTTGATGGATATACATGTTTTAAGTTCCCCTGAGTCCAAAAAAGTGGGTCCCCCAAATTGGTATGTGTGGACATTTTTAACCATGAAGGAAATGAGCTATGAGGTTGAAATTTTATATTCAAGTTAGGCACCCCCCGAACTCGTGTAAATAAGCTTCTTTTAGCTTTACTAATGTACTTTTTTAGGTTTTGTCGATTTTCTAAAAATTCGCCGCAGCTATTTTTTTTAATTTATAAATCAACTATTTTTTAAGATACTCTTTAAAATGTATATTCTCATTCAGCCCTTGAAATCTTATAAAGACCACTTTACTCTTGTACTTCATAGGAAAGATAGGAGAAATGGTTGCCATGGTTACAAAATATAAATAAACAAATAGGTTATAAATTTTTACTTTCTCGTATAGAGAAAGTATTGTAATTCAAATTCAAATGTAGCATACTGCCGGAAACTAAATATATCTCGACACAATAAATAAGGTGTGACCAGCACGGTGCACAACTTTCTCTTACCGAAGGGTAATAGAAAGTTGTGTGCTGTGCGCCAGTCACACCAAATTTTTAAGTCGTCTGTCTGTCTGGCCTGAATAAATTATGGTATCCTTATGTTTAAGCAATTTTGACAAATTTTTAAATAACTTTTTTTATTTAAATAAATATCAATATTATAAGCTAATTATATGAGGAAGTCAAAATAAACAAATTTCTTCTTAAAAAGAAAGGGTTTTATCATATAATATACTATTTTTATAGCTTTTAATAAATTATTTTATAAAATTTGAGCATAAACAGATGAAATCAATCAATTTGACAATTCTTTCATCTAATGGAAGAGCCTCAAATTTTTTTTCTAATTTAACCGGCGCCCAAAGATCAGGCAGGGAGACTCGCGTAACTCTTATCTAGCCTTTCTTTCTCGTGCAAGATCGCTTTTTAAAAACTCGCTATATCTCTCTCATTTATTCACGGATTTGAGGCAAAATGCAAAACTGGTCTCTTTAATCAATTATAAAGCCCTAGGAATTTTTTTATTTAGCTACGTCCACATAAAATGAGGGTTTATTGATATCATATGACACAACTTCTAATGTCAACTTCTACCTTTATTTTCTAATAATATAAATTTAATGTTTCTTAATTAAATAAACACATTTAGGGCTTGATATCGATTGAATAATTAAAATATAAAATATTCTAACTAAAACAATCCATTTTTGGCCAAGGAATGTCCTAAAAATAATAAAAAATCGATTTTCCAAATTTATTTTGACAGATGAATTTTTTCTTTTCAAAATTATAAAAAAAAAATTTATAGATAGAGAAATAGTGAATAGTGCATTAGAATCAGCACTAAATCCTGAATCTTATGTCCAGGGCCGCAGACAGGGAGGGGCAGGGGGCTATATCCCCGGGGCCCTAGCCCTCCGAAGGAGTCCGGACTGGGGGGAGTATGGGACCAGCTATCCTCCGGTGGGCCTGGAAAGCCCCATATTTTCTCAATTTTTTTTGGGGCAAGGAGCTTTCTGGGGGGGGGGGCACGAGTCTTCTGGGAGGGGGGGTAGGCCCCCCGGCCCCTCCCTAGTTACGCCCATGTATACTTTGGATTGTTATTACCAAATTAAAGATTGATTTAGGAGCGAAATGAAAGGATTAATATTGTATAAATTAAAAATACATTTCATTTTTTCATTTTAATTTATTAAAATGTTTTAAAATGTCACAAATAACAATAAACCCACAAATTATATATTATATATTTATATATAAATAAAACGTCTTAAAGTAATAAAAAAAAACCACCCCGAGGGACTTTTGTGGTGGTTTTTTTCTTCTTTGACGTTATCTTGATTTATTTATTTTTTTTTTTATAAATCCTGTTATTTATTTATTCTATTAGACTAGCCTCTGATTGTTTTTTTTTTCCTTCATCATCTAAGAAAAAAGTATCTTTCACTCAAAATAGCTACCTATAATGAAATCAGAGTGCATGTTTTTGTTTATGTTTTCCACTAAGTGCAAGACAAACAAACAAAAAAATACTACTTTTGTTTTAATGCATCTTAAGTACCATATTTATTTCATACATGAAATCGTTTGGGTTCTATTTATTTTTATTATATCATTTTTTAATATGAGTTTAATCGATGTCTTTTTGTTTGTTTTTTTCTCTTCTGCCTAGGCCAGGGAGCAGGAATATTCGTCATTCAAGAGAGTTGAAAACAATAATTCTAAATTTTAAACAACTAAATAAAAACAAGATTTATCATTCGATTATACCCATATTAATATAGAAATTCACTTTTAAAGATACTTAATTATAATATTACAGGTATCTACCAATACCAGATGATTACCTAATAAAAATATATACTGTATATATATATATATATATAATATATACTTTTGGATATGAATCAAGGCGGATTCGCAGAATGAATAAAAAATGATAAATTTTATATCATTTAATGATACATTTGGACCCAAAACAAATTGTTATTGATGATTTAAAATGAGAAAAAAAAAAATTGAAATGTGAACTCGGATTCGCCTTGATTGTTGCATAAATATATAATAAATATAAATAAATAATAATACTTATAAATAAAAGATGAAAGACTAAGTTGGTATACAGCGACGAGGGAAAATGTCTAGTGAAAAAAAAATTAGAAAATACAGAGAGAGGTGAGCAGTAGATATAAAGTTACATGGATTTATTTATTATTTACTATTGTCTTTGCAAAGTTTTATTTTAATTGTTGTTAATTAACACATTACCGTCGAAATATTCATGTTACGGCATATTATGATTATCTACCACTTTGAAAAGGTTCTTAATAAAAGAATTTTTTTCGGTTTATTTGTAAAAATTAAAAAGTTTCGGCTGGAATATTAAGCCCACCCATGCGGATTCCACTTGTGATTATTTCATTGTTTTTAAAAAAATATTATATATTTTTTAATGGAAACTTTCATGGTTCAAACCTAGAAAATTTCCAATCAAGATTTTCATTTTCTTTTATAAAAACAATGAAATAATCACAAGTAGAAAACGCATGGGTGGGACTTAATATTGACCCTCACTGTACAATTCTGTTAAGATTACAAAGGTTCTTAATTAAAATGAGATTGTCACAGATGTAACAATCTTTGTAATCTTAACTGAATTGTACCTGAAGAAGGCCACAGAATGAGTGGCCGAAACGTTTTAATTTTTACAAATAAACCACAGTTTTTTTTGTTTTTTTTTTAAGGTCTTTTTCGGCATCTAAGGCCATTTAGACCCCATCCCTATTCATTTCAAATGATTTGTAGTCAAATCAAATGAAATAAATTTTTTCTCGCTTGGGACGGGAAGCGAACCCGGGACTCCGGTGCGAGAAGCTATAAACCACAGTTAAACTGAAAATCAAATTCTTTTATTAATGATAACAACAGTGAAAGCCTAAACTCCAAAATACTATCGGTTTTGTTTTTGTCGGTGAGTTCGATAGATTCCAATTAAGTCATTTTCATCTAGTTGGAGTTTTTTTTATATATAAGCGATATCGATTTTGATAGTTTGGGTTAACAAGATTTCGTTCTCTTCTATGGCTGCTGTCCTTGATCATCAAAATCGACAGGAGGCATCCTACTCTTCTTTGAATCATCTTCCAATTTGTTTTTGGCTGATCGTTCCTTTGTCAAAAAACTAGCTCAGATCGCGAAATGACTTCCATCCTTGGTCAAAGTAGTAGAAGCATAATATTAAGAACATGAATATGATTCTTTGCTAAAAAAATTTAGTATTGAGACTAAAAGAGAAAATTGATTGCCAAATCTTGCCGTTTATTGTCTCCAGCATATCACAAAAAATATAAATAAAATAAAATATAGATCTAGTAAATAATAAAAAATTTGAAAAAACTATATATCTATTTGTGCATATCCTTCTGTATATATTAATAATAATTGGCAAATTATGATTTCTTATATGAAATATACAAGACTTCCCAAAAATCACGTTTTTCCATATTTTTAAATAGATTAATACTGGTTTATGTAATATAATAAATACTTGAGGAGAATAAACGAAGGGGTCAACCTTGTGAAATATAACGATATTAATAGAGATCATTTTGATGAGTGTTGAACGAGTAGTTAAATCCAAAGAATTTATTTACTTTTCTGGGATAAATGAATTTAAACAGACGAAAATGGGGTACATAGATTTTTGTCTAAATTCCAATTTCAAAGAAGAAAAAAGGGAATGAGTTATCCTTCAAACAAGGATCTAGTTTACAGATAAAATTATTGAATTTTCCAGTATACAAGGAAATATTAAAGGTGTTTTTGGAGTACCTTGTATATATATATATATATATAAAATTATAAAAAAATATTACCAACTTTTGACATATTATCATCAATTTAATCGAAAATATTTAAAATACTGAGATATAATATAATTTTTCAAAGGCAGCAAGTGAATGAATAAGTAAAAATAAATACATGATTTGAATAAAAAATTACTTGATATCTAATAAATAAGTTATTGTTAAAGAAAAAGAATGAAAAATTTTTTTTTAATAAATATTAAATTCTAAATAGATAATAATAAAAAAGCCAGCAGCATTTCTGATAGTGTAAAATGAATCAATCAATTCGAAAATTAAGCTTTTGAGCAAAATTTTTCCAAAATTTTATCTAATCAAGTATATATTAATAAGGATATATTATTCCTGCAGATTTTTTAATTATTGTTTTTATTATACTTTTAATCTAATTATTATTTGATCTTAAGAGATCATACTAATATATAATATTTTTTTTAATTGTCCAAAATATTCAAATTTCTAAAATTTGATGATTATTTATATTTTTAAAAATATCTACTTTCGGTTTGAATCTAAATGTATGCTTTTTTTTTCCTTATAAATATAAAATTACTTTTTTTTTATATAAGAATGAATCTAAAAATTGTAAAGAGAGAGAGAGAAAGAGTCTGACCTAGAGAAATATTTCTAATTTGCCTAATGATAAGATGACCAGTCCACATATTAAGAGGAATCATTCCAAAATGTAAATAACTATTCGAAACAAAAATCAACAAATGTATGGTTTGACAAGGAATGCTTCATTTTTAACATTCTGCCTTCCTTTAAATAATTATATATTATCTAAGGCAGCGTTTTCCAAATCAAGGGAGAGCGCCTCCCTAGGGAGGCGCGGACTAGTCTAAGGGGAGGCGCGAATATTGGCCACCAGGACCAATTTTCCAAATGATTGCTTGTTTCATAAATAAAATAATAAAATTTAGAAGATTCTGAGACGGAGGTTTAATTAAAATAATATATATGAATAGGCCTAAATAAAAAAATATTTTTATAATTTATATTTTTTAGTATTAAAAATTTGTTTTTGCATTATTTTATTCAATGGGTGGGGGCGTCATAATATTAAATATTTTTAAGGGAGGCGTGGTAACATAAAGTTTGGAAACCACTGATCTAAGGTTTCTAAACTAAAGGTTTCCTACTATAGAGATGTTGAAATTATTCAAATATTAGACAGACAGACCAATTTTTTGACTTAGGGGGCCGTGGAAAAATTCTGATAATTATCAAGGGAATTGGGAAGTAAAAGAATTTGGAAACTAATCATTTTAAAATAGTCCACATAAAGGTATAAATATTAAAAATACCCTTTCATCGTCTATAAACTGTACAAAATTAAACAATTAATTAAATTAAATGTTTTGACCAAATTAGAGTACCTATTTGTAAATA